>JAVQJD010106714.1:0-22260 GCA_036023655.1 Nannoperca australis
AGCTAAAATAACAAAGGAGTGGCTTCGGAACAACTCTGTGACCATTCTTGACTGGCCCAGCCAGAGCCCTGACCTAAACCCAAACCAATTGAGCATCTCTGGAGAGACCTGAAAATGGCCGTCCACCAACGTTCACCATCCAACCTGACGGAACTTGAGAGGATCTGCAAGAAAGAATGGCAGAGGATCCCCAAATCCAGGTGTGAAAAACTTGTTGCATCATTCCCAAGAAGACTCATGGCTGTACGAGCTCAAAAGATGCTGAATACTTATGACCATGTGACAATTCAGTTTTTCTTTTTTAAGAAATTTGCTAAAATTTCTACATTTCTGTTTTTTTCTGTCTAGTTTGGGGTGCTGAGTGTACATTCATGAGAAATAAAATGAACCTTTTTCGATTTTAGCAAATGACTGCAATAAAACAAAGAGTGAAAAATGTAAAGGGGTCTGAATACTTTCTGTTCCCACTGTATGTGTTTCAATACAGATGTACTTGTTTGTTTATATCTTTCAGTTTCTGTTGTTCAGAGGCTACACAAAGAAGAGTTTATGCTAGTGACAATGTTCTTACTCTTTTTTGGTGTAGTACCTCCTTTGGTGTCTAGATCGCTATAGACTTGTTTGCAGACTGTTTGAAGGTACATTTGTTACTTTTTTTTTAAACAAAACAACATTGATTCTCAGTCATAAATGGACTTATAAGGAGTTTTAAGCTAAATGGTTTCTTTGAATGGAATGGCAGGAACATATTACACTTGAACAGGTACTCCAAAAAATATTTTTTAAATTAAATTAATTAAACCTACATTAAGCTGTAAACACTGACATATTTTCACCATATGAAGTTGATATGACACTATATAACATTACATATACAACATTTGGAGTCCACTTGGCTAATGCACATCCAATATTCACTCTCCATTTAGGCTTTGCTTATTTGCCCACCAGCTCCTGAGGGATATATCTGGCTATTAAGCTGCTGAATGCTCCACGTAGTCACTAACCTTGTCTGTCTGCTGTTTAAGTACTGGGCAGTGTTTTTAGAGTTTTTTCACTGAAAAGGTAACTAAAATCGTGAGCTGAAAGATGCTGAAACACCCCATTGTTTGTATCACATGCTCTTCCAGTATATGCACAAGGATGCACTATGCACTAATATGGAACAATACACATTTTCTTTATGGTATTATTTAGATTACATCATTTATTTTTGTCTTTGTGTGTAAACATGCAAATTCCAATGTGTCAGACACCATTAAGATAATAAATTACAACGTGAAAACAACCCCACTTACCCAGTGGTGTGCTAACGCCTACACAGTAACCAACATACAAACACTGACCCTTGTACACTTTCACATCATTGTATGGAGATCGCCTGTGCTTTTCATGACTGAACAATAGGTTTGAGTGGAATCGTGAGAGTTGGAGCAGGATTAGACCTAACCTCTAAGGGCACTCTCCAAAGCCCCTTTTGTTTGTGTTTGTGAAAAGGAACATGGCTCCCTGAGATTGTCTGTCTGTCAGCCAGCCATGTCCCACGTGCGGTCTGCATCTTTGCTTCATTTAAAATTAGCATCAATGTGTGTTTGTGAGCGTATATTTACATTTATATGTGACATTTAGGGATTCTTTACTTTCCTTCCAGACTGTCGCTCTGGTCTATGGAGTCTAGGTTTCATGGTGATTGATTGCTTTGAGGTCTGCTTAATGTGTGAGCACAAAAAGCTGCCTCTGTTTCTTATTCCCCTGCTGTCTAATTGTGCCTAAATGCAACATGAACAGTGAGCTGAGCTGATGTGTCCCAGTAGTCCCTGATGATACACAGGAGACCTGTGAATCTGCCTCTTTCTCCTTCTGTATGTTTGATGAAATAGGCAAATTGTTTTGCTGCATCCTCTTCTTTCCTTTGCCTCTCTAATCAACCATTTCAATTGGCCAAGAGCATCCGGCCAGTTGTTTGTCTTTTCAGCTGGCTGTGAAAACACAGAGGGAATCAACAAATCTTGGCAATCATGCCTTCAATGCAATTGGCTGCCTCAGCCAGTAATCATGCTGTAGAGCCCTCTGATAATAATAGTGCATCTCTTCGCCCTGATTGTTTAAGGGCATTTCAGTAAGATGTTATCCCCCCACCCCCTGGTTTTTATAGTGGGGAAAAATAGGAAGGTGGAAGCCTCACCAGACGGTCAGTCGTGCATGAACAGAAAATTACTGGGAGAAATCCCTTTGCCTCCGCGTTTGATTTAGATTTAGCAATTACCCCCTTTCCTGTATTCGTCTCTGACATTCTGTGGGTTATAAATGAATACACAGGTGAACTGTGTGTGTGTGTGTGTGCACGTGCAAGTCATTTTTCTTGCATGTGTTTCCGTGTGAGCGTGCCTGCATGATCAACAGCCCTCTCCATCCTCTGAGAAGTTGACCTGGTTTTCTGATGTCAAGCGCTGGCTTGGTCAGGGGTGGTGAGTAGGGGTTCCATTCATCCAGAGTAGTAAGCATTTGACAGTACCAGACCACCGTTAGGCCCCGTGATGGATGCTTCACCATGCGGGAACAGATGGGTGGAGGCTGCTAAGGATGGAAATGGGATTTGTTTGTAGGCACAGATTTAATGCAGGAATTCATTCATCCACAGCATACGATTTTACAACAAAATGTGAAAGCAACAAAAAAATAAGCTTAAATTCCAGGCATGCAGCTTTTACGAATCACAATTTGAACTGAAAGAAACATATCTGTAACTATATTAATTAATTACATAAAGCAGGTTCATTTGCATTTAATAATTTTTGCAAATTTGACTCTTTTGTCCGTTGTGTGTACCTGTGTTTGTTTTTCTCAGGTCTGCTGTGTTGTTGATGTGTGTTTGCACGCCCAGAGCGAGGACCCTGCAGTGTATGTATGTTTGCTATCCTCCTCGGTTGTTTGCCGCCATTTGCACGGATGAATACAAATTGGACCGTGTTCCTTATGGCTGGAGATGGTGTAATGAGTACGATTTTACCCCCCCCCCCCCCTTTATTTCTGTGATCTCTTAACATAGACATTGCTCTGCATCTGGCTGGCTTTTGGCGTTACTCATATCCCCTGACACAGCCCAGAGTCATTTGCTTCTATGTTATGAGTAATATTGTCACCCCCCCTCTCCAGTGTTTTCTTGTGACCCTTAATACAGGCCGAAGTGTGAGCGCTGCTGGCTTGTTGTCCTGAGCAATGAGTATCATGGGCATTTTTGCTGCTCTGTATGACTCATTGCTACTTGTTTTTGTTTCCTTTGACCCTCACCTCAGCCTAAAGTAGTTTTGCTGCATTTGGTGTAGCATCTTTCCATCTGTCTCTTCCGATGCCACATTTTTTATTTGCTGCTGAGAAATATCAAAACGTAGAAAAGTAGAGGAATGTTAGATCAGCTGCACTTTTGCATCCCTCAGCATCTCCTTTTACCTTTGTCTACCACTCCGTCTTCTCTCCCTTTCCCTTTCTCCTCAGCTACACCATTCTTCATGCCTATGTCCTCCACTCATCCTCCAATCTTAAACCCACACCTTTGCCTTTGCGCAAGGTGGACCGGGCTTATCTCTGCTCTGGCAAATATTCATTCGCTGCCGCTGTCCTCCTCTCCTCCGTCCAGTCCCCTTACCCCTCATTTGCTGTCCTTCTCACCTCTCCGTGCTGTCCTCCTTTCTCCTCTTCTTTCCAATTTCCTCTGCTCAAATGAGATGTTGTGTGCAGAGGAGTGTGTACATTCCTTATCGCCAGCTCCTGTCCGCGTATTAGGTGGGGGAAATGGGCCTATAATGAAACTGAGAGTACTGCTGTACAAACAGGCACCCTCCAGGTTTGTCTTTTTTAGGGGACGTGTACGTGTATGCGTCTGCATGTGCGTAGATATTCTGACGAGTGGCTGATTAAGGTTACCTTTTTTCTCATCTCATTACCTTTCCCACTCTCCTCTCTTCTCTCTTCCTGTCTCGCTCCTTCAGCCTCTTCCTACGTCTTTCTCTTACCATTTATCTCTGTTCCAGCCTCCCACTGTTTGTCTCTCGGTTTGTCTGTCTCTCGCAGTATTATCCTACCCACTGCCTTGATCTCTCTTACTGTTCCTTCCTCTATAGTGTATATTTGTCAACTTTAATTGTGCACAAAGAATTTGGTGTAATGAAGTGTCTGCACATGTACTTTAATGTTTGTAGAATGCAAGTGCATCCTGTGCGTGTCTGTAACATGTGGCTGTCTTACTGTCCCTGTCATTTTTCTCCACTTACACAACTCTAACATGTACTGTGGTCTGTGCCCTCTTTGTTCCACTGTTCCTCATGTATAGTGGATGCGTTTAGCAACAACAGCAGAACAACACAAACTCCGTCTGTGTTTGCACCCTTCGGCTTCCCACACTGCCGTGTTGTCTGGCATGCCAATTGAATGTCTTCTGTGTTTCAGAGAGCCCACACTAAGCAGAATGGGCTTTTGTCTTTTAGCAGTCACGCTCTTCCTCTATCTTTCTGCAGCACTCTACAACTGAACCTACTTTTGGCACACACTGATCACTCTTCAGGAGCCCGCTTTAAACAGGCCGATAGCTTAATTGGATAGCGGTGAGCTCTAAAGACAGTGTAATGCCTATTAAAGTGTGTCAGATCAGTAAATGATAGGGAGTCTTACTTACAAGACGGTGTTACCCTATGACTTTACACCACTGATCGGTAGAAGCTGCTGTTAGGTAAAGTTGTCTTCGGTCTAAATTGGTTGTTGTTTGATTTGGTATTTTAATTAGGGATATGGTAAGTTGATTAGTTGATGTAGCCTAAATAACTGAAATAAAAGATGTTCCCTTGATAATGTGATGATATTCTGGAGATGATGTTTTGTAACATCCCCAGAATTATATTTTTGGGATCTTCAAGATTTTACACAAGAAAACTTTGTGACAGAATCATGATTAAAATTGATACCATGATTAAAGAGGTCATCATATCCACATTTCAGTCAGGTAAAACTATTTACTAAGCTCAGAAAATATTTCACTTATTACTGCCTATTAAAATATGGCCAGTATCATGATGATTTTGATAAACACAATTCCATCCAATATTTAGTCTCACATCATGAAATGATTTCATGTTGACAGTTACAGTATATCGTCTTGCTCTAAGGAAGTGGGAGTTGCATATAAAGAAAGGCATTCAGGCATTGCAACAGTGCACAGCCAGAAACAGACAGAGCACTATAGCGATCGAAAGAAAGAGGATGGAGAGTTTCTGTCAGGTTAATACAAGCTCACGACTCAGGGGAGGTCTTGTTTCGGCTCTGCAGTAGGTGCGTACACTGAAACATCTGAGTATGGTGAATGTTGCTATGGGTAACAAAGACTGAAATATGCTTTTCTGCCTCCAGCTCGTGCTTGGGTCAACCTGTTTGCCCAAGGCGATGGTTTTCAACATTAAATCCTCCTACAGGGTGACTACAAGGGTCCACAGACGCCAGTATACCATGGGGAGAATTGGGGCTGGTTCATATCTCGGCCCAACATTAGTTATTAGTTGCCCTCCCATTAATTTACTCTTAGGTTAAACAGAATTAGAGCCTAGAGTTTCTAAGTACTAATTTCTGTGTTTACATAGGTTCCCATCAGGTTTGCGTCGCTTGGCTCAGTGGTTCATGAATGGCTGCATAGTGACGAGAGTTCAACTATGGGTCACAACACGCTGCATATCAGTCACAGATGAATAAACAGTGGCAGCTTCTCTATTCTCCCCCTTTGCAATAAGGTAACAGAAGGAGGCACTGAAGGTAAAGAGGTTATATAAAATTATGAGGTCATACATAAGGTCCAAGTTGGGATTACATATGGTTACTGTAGGTTTTGTTTGTACACAGACATACTCTGTATGTATGTATCAAACTTAGAAGTTTAATACATACAGATCTGTTATTATTAATAATTTGATTTGTGTGAAATCTTAAATATCTTGTGTAGTAATTAACACATGATGAATATGAAACGTGTACATTGGGATGTGAAGTGAAGTGATGTGAGTGAAAATAAAATAAAAAGAAACTGGAGCATGAAGGAAAGTCTGCTGTTGGAAGACAAAGTACATCAGAGAAAACCTGTAAGGGGAATTCAGTACGGCAATGTCAAGTGCTAACAATGAAGATGCTTTAAATGTGACTGCAAATGAGATCAACAAAGAAAGATATTCTATCAGATTTCGTTTCAACTATAACTGCTTAGAAGAAAGCAGCAGTTTCAAATAAAATAATAAAACTACCTTATTCTAGATTATATATTTTGCTTCAGACAGCACATTGTTCATCAGGTCATTTTGCACTTTCATTCCAAAACATGCCTCTGAAGGTGTGTGCTTGCCTCGCAGCCGATTAAAACCTTTTAACCAACTTATGAGACCTCTGGAGCTCTACAAAGTTCACTTATAGCTTTTTGATAAATAATCCCTGAGATGATTTAGGCTGTCTTCCCTTTTTATACCAAATTAAGAAACTAGACTTATTTTCGTTATCACAACATAAACACTTCATCAAAAAATGAGTGTCTTAATGACCCCCACTTTGTAGTAGTCTCACGTCAGTCTCCTGAAAAAAAGAAATCCTTGATTTTGCCCTGTCTGCACACATACCAAAAAACACATACACATCACATACAAATCAGAGTTTGCAGGAGCTGATGGGATCTGGTCAAACTCACAGATGACGAATGCACAGCAACACAGTCATATCAGGTTTTGGTCTTACATCTGTCAGTCAACGTCGTGCCAATTTATTCTTTGGTGTGTCTGCTTGTTTTCATTAAGGATGTTGCCAAGTGTGATATTCTGACACCATGCTTGGACATGTTGTGATCTGGCTCTGCAAATCAGTGGAAAAACGCATTGATTGATTCCCCTTTCTGTGCTCAAACACTGTGCATGCTGGGCATCTGTTCAATTAAGCACATTAAAATTATTTTGTTGCACCCTCTACTCACCCCAGTAGTGTCGGCTCTCTTGATGTTCCCTTAAAAATGGAAGCTGAGCTGTCAGATAGTTTACATACCAACATGCAGCATTGCTTTTATTTATTTCCCTCTAGCTTTTTTCACTCTACAGTCTTATCTTTTCTGGTGCCTTTGATGCTTATAAATACACAGTTTTTTTGAGTTAGTTTTTGTTGTTGTTTTGCATCAGGAAACTGAAGGGTATGCTGGATTTATCACAGGCTTTTGGGTGTGTGGAGAAAAGAGTTTACAAAGCAAGTAAGCAACTTACTGTAAGTCACAAACCGAATGCAAAATGGAGTGATGGCACTCACCTGCATTTGCATATTCATCACTTCTAAGTGTGTGTTTTAATGGAGTTTGTGTAACCCTATGGAGAACACCTGGAGTCATTTATTTGGAGGACTAAACATTAAAACCAGTGCCCTGATATTCTTTTATCCACATTGCCAAACTTTTAGTTGACCTGGGTGTTATGTTGGGATGTGGCAGGTGACCTGGATTGTGGAAGTCAAACAAAATGAGAAATCATGTAGATGGTCGGTTAGAGGGATTGGTGTTGTGGAAATAACTAGTTTACAGCTTGTTTTGTTCTTGGTTATGTCCAGTCCAGGAGGACAATGGTGGATAATGTTGTGCTAACCAGTTGTATACAGTAGGTATATTTGCAAAAACCGAAGACCCAGAATGTAAAATACTGCAATGGCCCACTTATTAGATTTCTAAGGAGCTTTCAACTGCATTTCAAGGTCTTTATCTGCAGGATTAAGCTGACCAAAACCAGGTGAAAGCTGGACTCCACCTGCTTTCCTTCTTGTGTGTGGTTAGTATGTCTCATCCCTGAACCTACTCTCTCACCTTCCTTTTCATTTTCAAACCATCGTCAGAGATGTCGATCAATGAGTTCTGTTGTTGACTTCATATTTGCAGCGTGACCGGCCCCTGCTGTCGCTGGAGGACACGAAAAAGGAACACCCATGAATAATTTACGCCAAGCAGGAATATGTTAATGGGTAAACAGACACAAGAAACTAAATGCAAGCGATTGCAGCAGCTTGCATGAATTAATTGCCCGGTTGAGTCCTGTGTTCTCCTTATTGGAGCTCTCTGTCCTTCATGACTGATTCAGGGTCAGTAGGCTATGGGGATTTTTGTAGTAGCATAATTGAGTGAACTGATGCTGGGCTGGCTGTGGGAGCAGAATTGCATTACAATTTTCATGCATTTGTCATAAGTTTTATGTAATTCTGTTTACTTAGCTGAATAGTAACACATACTTTTATTTTGTTTCAAACTCTCCACCATAGCAGCAATATTAAATTTGCATCTTGCACCTCAAACAGTCAGTAAGTGCTAAGTATTGCTGTAATTGGACTGTTCATTAGAGAGATGCCAACTAGGGAGTTCCCTTTTCAGTAGATTCATCTGTAATGAGGTTTCTCTGCATTATTATATTATGCATATATGTGGCACCAGTGGAGGTTTTCACCAGGTCCCAGGAGTGACAACACTGACCCAAGTTGAGGCCCAGCTGGCTTCCCTGGCCAGCTCGTATAAGTAGCCTGATCATAAATATCCAAGGTGGAGGTGGTTTGTCATCAGGCCTGGCCCCAGCCGGGGCACCGACTCCCCGACGAGAAGGGAATTTATCACTGTACAGTGATAAGACAAGGCTATTATGGTTTCTGTCCTCCTCCTTCTCCTCTCCCATATCCCTTTCCTCCCCCTCTCGCTTGTATGTAACACATAACTTCTTCCTTTTCTTCTGTGTTTCCCCCACTTCCTTGCCCCCCTTCCTCTGCCCTTGTTTTCCTCCTCCTGTCTTCTTTTATCTTTTATTTTCATGTTGTAACCCCTCACCACCACTACCGCTGCATTATTTCTCCTTTTTACTGTTCTTGTCATCCCTACTCCACCAACCTTCTTCTCCTCTCTCTCTCTCTCTCTCTCTCTCACATATATCACACGATATTATTAGGAGAGTAATGACTCCTTGGGACGATGATCATCACATACTCTGTAGAGGATAATGACCACACCAGGGTTCTACACAGAAACAGCTGCAGAGAGGGACTGAGAGGAAGAGAAAAGGAAGAGAAGATTAAAGGTGTGAAGGAAGAGCAAGTTCAAGTGAGACAGCAAAGAACAAAGGGATGAGAGAAGAAGGGAAAAGGCAGAAGGGAGTTTGTGAGGGAGACAAAAAGGCAGTGAGAGATGGTAAACAGAGTAATGTTATTTAGGGGTCAATCTTGTCCCACATATTTCTGAAATACTATTTTTCTCCTCTCTCTTTCCGTGTTCTAACACCTCTGTCTCTCCTGTTCTTGTTGCTCCCATTTTTGAATTTTTTGTAATTTTCCGGCTCACATAGCATATTGCCACAAGACTTGAAGACTGAGACTCAACTCAAGTTTATCTAGTTTGTCTACGTTTTTTATGGATGCAGGCCTGGCACAGACACTAGCCGGCTCCTCTCTCATTGTCTCCCAGCGCAGCAGCTTAGCTGTCAGGGGCTCAGAAGATGGATGAATTATCACAGAAAGGTCTCCTCCAGCGCTCTCACCTCATTTAGATGCTCTGTTCGGCTCTGACTCTTGCAAACGTCGTGACAGCGCGTTAGCCTAGCACCAAGGCCCTCGCCGCTTTTGTTTCTTTGTTTACAAATGTATGGTAATGAGCGAGCGGGCTCAGGAAGCGTGCAACCCCTGCATGCTCACTCTAATTCCTTCCCCAGTGACACATCAGCTGTGACAGTTGCGGCTCTGCATCTCCTCTACTGTGATTGGAGCAGCTTCCTCTGGGTGTCACCGGTAACTGTGGGGATTGCTTAGTTACAGCATACAGTATGCATCTTGGTACACTTGCTCACAGGGGCATAACTAACTCCCTGGAGACTAAGAACACATTTAACGTTTATGTGAGAATATGCGCATAAAATGTACAGACAATTAATCTACAGTTTGTTATTTTGATTTGTTGTAAACCACATACAGCAGTTATCTGCCGCTATAACTTCCTCTCTTGTCTCATCAAACGTGATGGAAATGTTTCCCTTTTGCACTCCCGTTCCCATGGCAACCCAGAGCAGGGCCAAAGCAGACCTTATAGGCCTTGAGACAGCCAGTGGAGTTCACAAAGGCCTTGGGCACTAAGCAGCAGGAGGAGGGAAGAGACAGACAGCTATTTAGAGGTGAGCAGGGCGAGTGGGGTGGCTGGGGATGGATCAGACTGTTTTGCCCTGAAGCCTATTGCCAAATACCAACTTCATAAGAGATTGACCATAAAGATCAGCTTAAAACATTTTTGTTTTACTGTTTGTCCAATATGACCAGCTAACTAGATCTATCCCACGCTCAGTAAAGAATAGAAAGCAAGATTTATCAGTGATGGAGAATATCCAGTATCAGAGAGGTCAAACTATACATTGACCACCCATCACCCCATAGGCCCAGTTTAGCTACCAATAATGATATGAGTGTAAAAACCTCAAGTGCAGATTATATTTGTCTTAGGTTTCAAGAAGAAAGCAAGTCTGATATAAATCCCATAGGAGCCCAGATGGTCTAGAGATACACAGTGTAGGCACTTCCTGCCTTTCACAGTCCTTTTGATTGGGGATGTAATTAAATCTATTAACTTCTTAATGGCACTCTTCACATTTCCACACTATAGCAAGTAGAAATAAGTATGACTGAATGGAGGGCCGTATTTGTACACAAGCTCCTGAAAATTTGTGAACATGAGCATCTTTTTCACACACTGCCTGTCATTCTGGACGCAGCAGACCTCACACTGATGCCAGTTGTTGTAAATTACCAACTCATCTACTCTGAAATGCGAATGTTTAATTTATTATTTTAATTCGATTTGGTTCACGACAATACCCTCTATAAGTTGTGTATGTGTGTGCGTCGTTGGCATGTGCATGTGTTTGTAGCCTAACACTGCAATAAGGTCATTCCATTTTCTTTCAGGCTGTCTGTTCATCTTTGAGTGCACTGGGCCTCGGGGCTCTGAGCATTTTTTTTTTTTTGTTATTTGAATTTTCCTAAGTGGCGGCTTTTGTGAGCTATTAGTGGAGTGCAAAACATTACAGGAGCTTAGAGGAAAGGAGAGGGTAGAAGAGAGAGAAAAAGAGAGAGAGTGGACCTCTTTGCCCCTGACCCATATTACAGCACATTAAGCATCTTTGCAATCTCTCTTTCTCTTTGCCCTACACACCCACAGGCCTACAAGCACACTTCCTCTCTTACTACATGCTCTCTTGCTCTGCTTTCTATCTTTCCCCCATCAAGTTCTCTCTATCTCTTTCCTTTCCTTCCTCCTCTCTGTCACAGTCCTTTTGTCTTTGTTTATCTAATCTCCAAAGCCTTGTTATGCCTCTTGTCTTAATGCACTCTCACTTTCCTAAGAAGGCTGCGTTGTTAGAGCTGAACTGAAGGCCAGGGAGTGCAGCACTCATAGCCATGCCTATTCATCAGTTTCACAGCAGTCCTGCACTCTGCTTCATTACTGACTGGCTAATGGCACAGATCAGTGCAGTTTATTTGCTATAATTAGCTAGCTCCATTTGGCCAGCACAGCCACGGTAAAGCCTGCTACACTTACGGCGCCCCCCTGCCATGCCACCCTGTGTATGTGTGTGCACAAATGCTTGGCTGTTGGGCCAAAAAGTGTCATTAAGAAACTACACCAGCCCATCAGTTTTACATCCTCCATTGCATTGTGTCAGCCCTGTCTTATAACGTTATGCCTGATTACAGAGCAAAAAGCCACAAGCCTTGTAAAATTTTATAAGCTCTGTACTTGTAAAAAGTAGCGGAGTATATCGGAAATGCAATGCACAGAAAGGATAGAGAGGGAATGAGTGAGTGGTTAAGTCAGTCGGTTAATGGCCGGCCGAATAATGAGTGAGTGATTGAATGAGTGAAGTGAACATGTGAGTGCCCGGAACAATGGAAGGCTTTCACTCTGTGGTTACACCCTCTTCTTTACTTCTCCCTCATAGACTCTTGTCCTTGCATCCCACTCACCAGTGTTGCAGTCCCTCTTAACTTCCTATTTTATCGCGTCTCTTCCATTCTCCACCCTTGCACCACGTCCCCCTCTCACCTAATCTCCCTGTCTTTCTCCCACTCTTGTGTTCTTAAAAGCTGCAGCCTCTTGTTTTCGTTGCCCTATGCAATTTTAATCTTGTTCCCCAATGGAGGGTGAGGAGGCGAGGGCGTGTATTTAACATTCTCCTACAACACTGGTGCAAGCTCAAAGGGGGCAAAGCCTACGTCACCAAGATGGAGTCACAGTGTACTCACAGAGTAGAGGAGATCAGCTCTGTCAATAATTTACACAGAGCATGCTGTTGCTGTGCACTTGTCCACTCTTCATGTAACTCTTTTGTCTGTTCATCCTTCTGAAACTTCTTTTCTGTGTCTTAGTTTGATTCTTGCTTGTGTTTTTTTTCTACCACCTCTCAGTGCGTATCTATCATTTCCACTCAGACTTTCAGTATAGGCATACAAACTGAAATAAACCCTGATGCAAACAGCGAGCTCCTCCATACAGCAAATCAGTATAAGGCTATATATAGGAAGGTTGGATGGTTAATTTGCTGTTAAACCATGTATTTGACAGCTAAGCCAATTTGACTGAAGTCTGGTTCCAGTGTTTTAGAAACAGCTGGCCTCCTGGGATTTTAGTGTGAAAAAGAAAACGTGCATTCGGCTGCACTTAAGCACCTAAAGGCACCTTGCCGGTGGGGAAGGTCGGGGGCACATGTCTAACAGGGAGGCCTCAGGTATGCAACAGCTCAGTACACAGAGCTTAACAGAAGGGCATGTGTGATTTCAGTTCAACAAACCTTGAAGCAGCAGCAACAACAGAAGACCATGCTGGGTCACACTAATCATCAAACTTTAGTCATCAAACAGTGCAAATACTTTCCTTAGTCATCCATCAGTCCTGCCTTGTGTCAAAAAAACAGGCCAGCAGTAAATGTGTGGGAGTATTTTCTTGCACAAATTAGGCCCCATGATACCAAATGCTGAGCTTCATTTGAATGCCAGAGTCCACAAAAGCATTGTTGCTGACCATTATAACCCTGTGTCACAGTGCTACAGTGTCACAACTAGCCTCTTTATAATCTCCAAATGTTTACAGAAATAACAATGGCCTCAGCATGCTCCAGTATCCCGCACAGTCTCCGGGACTCAATCCAATAAAGTATGTTTGGGATGATATTGAATATAGGATTAGGATGAAACCACTGCTAAAAAAAATCTGATTTCAGTTACTTGTTTTGTTGTCAAATAATAACCATCATGACAATAGCACAAATAAGAATGTAGTTCTGAAATGATTATTTGATCTGCAGGAAAATAATAGACAATGATTTTTATAATTGATGAATCATCATTAATTGATTAAAAGTCATTTATCAAGCTAAGTTATGAGGATCTTCTGCTTTTTCTGTTTTAAATTATTGAATAGGTTTTAGTTTGGGGCTGTTGGTTAAATAAAACAAGCTTCACTTTAGGCTCTGGGAAACTGTTTCACTATTTCATATACATTTAGAATAGTGACACATTTAATAGACTTATGGATCAATGTATTAATTAAAACATAATCAATTATTATGAAATAATTGGTAGTTGCCTAGAAATATGTACTTGGAATGTTAACCAGTAAACAGATTTTTGACATTTCAGACGTTGTTACCATGAAGCATTTGCTTACTGCATTTTTCCCCTCCTTGTGTTCTGTTGCTAGTCCTCCATTAACGTTTAACATTAATTGTGCTTGACTCTGCCTTTTCCAAGGAGACCATGTAGGAACCACTCTTGAGATAACACTGGCAAATGAATTGTGATAATGACCGTTGGCATTGTTCTGTAACCACCGTGAGCTGCCGTGTTTGACTGTGTGCTATTATTTCCCCTGTTTACCAGAGGGTTTATTACAAGGGACTGATCCTTAGGGCCCACAGACAGATTAATGTTATCTAATTTGTCATGACTGGACTTTGTCACATATGTTCAAACCAAACTCCTCCTACTTAACCTCACCTCAGTTTTGTTTATCTCTTCTATAATGTTCAATTTTCTCCTGTCTTCTCTTCTAACTGCCCTTTGTTGCTGTTCTCGTAGCTCCTGCTGCACTCGCTTCTTTGATTCTGTGATTAGCATTCTGCTCTATCACCATTCTGTCCATCACTTAACATTGAGTGGAGCTGTGCCTTGCAGTGAAACCCACTGGTTGCTGTCAGTCTTGTTTAAAGATAAAACGAGACACAGAGATGCAACACGCATATATTGTATGCATATAAGCACAAACACACTGACATACACACATACATATAAATTGGCCCACATACAGCGGAGATGGGAGCGCTGACAGCTGCAGTTCACTGAATGCTATAGAGTTTAGAATATCATTGGTTTTAAAAAAGGGCAGCCAGGCAAGGTGAACTTATTGCTCATTTCTCAAAAGTGGAGAAAGCTGGAGAAAGTTTCCCCAAATCCTTGTCTCTATCTACAGATTACACCCACATCAACCTTGGATAAGACTGCTGTTTATTGTGGTTTTTAATATACTCTGTCACAGGCTTAATCTACAAAACACTCCAAAAACCAGTCACTATCTCTGTCCTCTGGAGGTTACAGAAGTTGATCTCCACCATCTTACCTGCACAGTAAATAGTGCTGCAGTTTTAGGACCGGGGGACATGAACAGATTAAGCTGAACGTGAGAGAGGAGGCTCCTGAATGATTAGTATTCTGCCTGGTCTCCTGCTGGGGGCGAAGCTCGTAGTCGATTGGCTTCCATTAACCTGCCAGTCTGCTCTTCATTACTTCATTAGAGCCTGCATGGAGACTTGAAGAAGTCCCGTCACAGTCCACAGACTGGAACTGACTCCTTACTTGCTGCAGCTCGCCACGGGTGTGAGACTTACCTCGCCTTGCGGCTGCTGCACACTGCATCGTGATCAACTTGTCTGTGTAATTGCCTGTTCGTTCAGTTCTTTTTAACTTTTTGTTGGTGTCTGTGAGTAAATGAGAGCAATGCATGCTGGTCACTTAGAAAAATAGCAGTGCCAGCATAGGATAAAAGGACCAACCTCATGGTTAGTATGGCTGGTTCACCACCATTGTAATATTTGATTGATTGATTCATCAAACCTCTGCTTCCCACCAGCAGGCAACATTATTTATATCTCATTCCCGTTGCTGCACCACAGCTTTGTATCAAACAGTCTACACATATAAGCATGTGTCCACACATCATGCATTTAGTAAGAAAACAAAAATACATTTTAAATCACTATTTTGTGTCAAATTATTGATTTCTTTAGTAAGCAGCCGTGTAATAATAAGTGGGATTCTGTACAGTGAGCATTAATGCGGAAATAAACACAGACAGGATGATGTAGGACCCCGACATGAAGCAGATAATGCTCGCTGTACATTATCCCTTACCAAAGAGAAATGTTGGCAAGGAATGTTTGAACATTTCTCTACAAATGTTCCCACACACACACACACACACACACACACAGACTACAAGTGCTTTGCAGTTCTCATTATCTTCTCCTTTGGGGATTGTTAAAGAATATTTTAGAAGAATATATTAGCAGTGAATGTTCTTTTTCAAATTTTCAAACATTTGTCCATATAAGGGGACTATCTGCAAATGGGGCACTAATGATTTAAATGTAACTATAATGATATAAATAGCAGCGGAAAGTTATTTCCACATCACACCTCACTTGATAAGGCAATTTCATGAAAGACTCTGTGAAGGGTGCAGAGAAGCATTTTGTACTTTTGATTATCTCAGGAAACAAGTTCAGTGTAAAATGATTCTCCTCAGACTTTAAAAGACAATGCTTAAGGGACTTGACAAAAAATGTATAATTTGTAAGTGAATTATTTGCGAAGGTTTGCCTCCTAATGTTGGTCGATGGCTTATTGTCATCTGGCTGATGTTGGTGGAGGTCTGGAGGTGATTTTCTCTAATGCTGTTAATGTTTTCTTTATTTATTGAGGGTATTAAAGAAAGTGCAGATGGATTTGGCAGTTATTTACAGTATTGCTTGAATATTTCTTTTACATAGAAAATACAATGCATTCCTATTATCGTAAGGTTTGTATGTAAAGGTGGAGGTCATTCTGAGTATAGTATACATTAAGGACCTTATTATTCAGAAGCTATGAGGTGTTTTAACCACGTTGTGGCAATGGGTTATTTTCAGCCGAAGATTTAGTGTTTGCTGTCTCTATTTTGAGTTTGGAAGCTTTCACTTTTTTCAATTTCAAGTAGGACTTTTCGTGTTCTGTTCGCTCATTCATATTTAAGGTGATCACTTACATAAATGAGGCGAGGCAAAGGGGAGTCTCACCCAGCTCCCTGGTGCATCGTCTGCTCATAATAGTCTCAGATAAATGGTTAAGGGGAGATGTGCAGCCAGTTGACTCATGCAGTGACTCATGCAGTTTTTAGTCAGTGGAAGAACAAAAATAAACCGCAAAATGAAGCGAAAGACAAATTGCAGGGCATTAAGAAATGAATTGGCTATTTATTTTGCATTGGGGTGATTTTAGATACCTTTTTATATTCTAATTGGTATAATCTCCTTTGTTTAACATGCCACTGCTTAAATCTACATTTAGAGAAATGTTACTAAAAGAGGTTTTAGTTACCTAGTTTATAGATCAAAACTTGGAAGTTGAAGTGACTTGCTATTTTTGGGTCAACAATGGCAGGAAAGTCAGGCTTGAAGTGAGACGAAGTAGAGCACAGCTACTCTTTGGTGTTTTCTCTTTGATCTGGTGGAGCTTTGATAGACCCCGGAGGCCGTACTTCAACTGTCCATGTCGAGTTAGACTGCGGACTGATGCTTTTCACAGCAGGGTTCCTGTGGCTCATGTGGCCTTGTTGGACATGGAAGTGACACTCACTGAAAGCTTCCTCAACTTCCATCGGCTGGCTTTTGTTCCTTTTTTTGTGGGGGGGTTGGTTGGGGTGACCTTTCCAGTGCACTTTGGTGTGAGCAGACAAGAGTCAGAAAACACACAACACAATATACCCTTACACAATCAAAGAGAAAGATCGGATCCTTTAGAAGGGAACGTATTGTGAACACAGCAATTTTCTCCTCTGTTTCATTTATTCAACGAAAGGAGATGATTCTTTTCAGATCAAAGCAGATTTTTATTACAGTTGCCTGGAATCAGTGAAATTGCAAGGGGAATGGAGAGAGACAGGCAAGATGATATCCAAACAAATGAGGAAAACAAATCATCAACACAGATTATGTTTGCTTTGATGAGATGCAGAACAAGCTGTACAAGAGAAAAAATCACTTTCTACGTTTTATTTTGTGTATATATTTCAACTTTGATTGCTTTTTGTTGTTTTTCTATACTGTCTCTTTACATGGATGGTGAGTGAGCATGCACAAGTACACCTATCTTTCTTTTTCTCCATGACTGCATAAATCTCCCCACAGCTCAACCCTGCCACACACACACACACACACGCCCCACCCCATCTACTTCAGCCCACTCAGACTCATTGTTAAGGGGACATATTGGAAAACCATTAGCTCTCATTATGCTTTATAGCCACCCCGTTCTCCCCATTCTGTCTTTTAATCACAATCCATCCCCTTGTGTGTGTGTGTGTGTACACACCCTTCTGTGTGTGGCTGTATGCATGTGCGTACACTACAGCCAACCCCTGCTCAGCAGACAGTAATGAACCACTTTCACTGTAATGCATTTGTGACATCAACCCCCCCCCCCCAACCGCTTTTTATGGGCTAGTCAATAGTGAATGGCACAGGAGCCACATTTTATGGCAGCCCATCCGAGCTGCAGCAATGTTGTGCATTCGTGAACCATGTCAGCCAAATGGGATCGAAAGCTGTGCAATACAAATAAAAAGAGATTGGAGTGAATAGAGTATGGATTACCTTTTTATATGAACTCCTCGTAGAGGTAAAAACCCTTATAGGAAATCTTATGAGTATCCATTCGCTCCTTGTATCTCCAAATAACCAGACTCTCATAAAGTGTTGAATATCCTGTTACTGTTCTGTATTGCATTGTATTCCGGTTTGATCGTCCATGACAGCGTGTGTGTATGTATGTGCGTGTGTTTTGCTGGCAGTGAGGAGAGGTGGCAGCTTTGACCATATGCTCTGTGACGGATACACAAATGCACACAGTTACATGCACAAACACACACACACACACACACTGGTAATGAATGGATTTAAATTCCGGTTGTTCTCTCTCGGCCAAGGCAACTGTCATCATTGTGCAGCAACACTTCTATAATCCATCTGTGGCATGACAGCATCCTAACAGCTCCACTTCACAGCAAGAAAAGCTATTCTATTTCTTGATCTCTTCCTCTTTTTCTCCCCCATTTTCTTCACCCCCCCTTCACATTTCCCCTCCGGACTGGTTTTTATTCTTCTCTCTTGTCTCTTTTTGCTTTTCCAATTACATTTTTTTTCCACTTAATCTCCTTTTTCTCCGGAAACCTTTATCCGGGTTTGATTACAGTAGAGAGGCTCAGTGGGAAGAAAAGTGAGTGATAGCTCCAAATTATTGTTGATCATAATGATGATGATGGTAATGAAGATATTCATAATTCGAATTATGCTATTTGTGATGACAATGATAATGATAAAGATCAGAATGATAATGATGCTATTAATGATAATGATTAAACTGGACACGAGGATGATGACAATGAGGATGATGATGGCAGTGACAATAGTGATGATAATGGTGCTTGCTAGCTTATTGAGCAGTGTCCATGTTTTCACCTTGGCCCAGATGGAGAGAGACAGACGGAGGGGACGGATGCCAGCCGTAAGAGGGACGCTCGCTCCTCAGCCGGCCACCACAAGAGTGAGGACACCAGCGACAGCAGGGAGGAAGAGGCCTCAGTGAGTCTTTCTTTCTTGCTGTCTTTCTTTTTTTCTTCTCTCACCACTCTGGGACGAATATTAATGCGGTGTCACAACCTAAGCTCATGTACCCTTCCCACCCACATCCTTCTGACTAAGCAACAATGAGGTTTATTGCTTGTGTGTGTGTGTGTGTGTGTGTGTGTGTGGAGGCACTCATTAGGGCTCCCAACAATCACAGCCTGGATTTTATCATTGTTAAAAACGTTGAGCTCTGTTGTTCTCTGTGCACCCTCTGATTAGTGCTCCATTCTGCTGGAGCACCAAAAGAAAGTCCCCTCGCTCCATAATGGAAAAGAAATAAGGGTCGATGTAAACGTAAACTAGATGCAGGTTAAGGTGTTTGCAAAATTAGCTAATGTAGGTGGGGAACATTTAAGAATCTGTTTTGTTGTTTTGAAACTTTTCTTTTTGCTCATTAAAACCCATCTACAGTTTAGCCTGGTGACCCCACCCACTGCACTGAATTTTAATAATGTTTCAACCTCTGGGAGGCCACAGCTCAAAATATATTGTGAATACATCATGCAATCTAACCTCTTAAAGCATTTATTTCTGTGATAGTTTTCATGCTAAAAGATGTGAATTTAGACAGAGTGAAATCCAACAGCAGAACATGAGACATAGATTGGACCACCCCCAGGCATTATTAACAATAATTGGCTACATATGTTGTGCGCCATATGCCCATTTTGACTCTGACGAAGACACAGTAGTGTCAAAACGTCTTCACAATAAAAGGCTGCAAATCAATCAGTATTGATTGGTATTTCCCTTGGAAGAGATCATTAGAACTTGGTACATTTAGCAGTTAACCACTGAGACAATCTGACATATGTCTTATTTCCCCTAAAAGTGGGGTGATTTTAGGGTTTAGAATGGCAATTCTGGACCCACAGATAATTTCGAGATAAGTATCGCAGGAACCGCACAGCACATTAGCTCCAACTGCGCATAGAAACTGTGAGCTCCTGTTGCTTCCAACAAGCAGCCCAAATGAGGATTATTATCAAAATGTGTCCCAAAAGATGCGAAGCATGAATAGTGATGTCATTACTTTGACAACCGAGTTCTCCAAATCTGTACCCAAGCTCAGTGTGCACAGTGTACAATGTGTACAGCCTGATCTGAATTTATGCTAAAATGGATTAAAAAGATAAATATCTGGCTAATTTTATACACAACAAACTGCATTATTTGTGGCCAGATTTTGATTCCATAAGGAGATTAAAAAGAACTTATAACAGTCAAAAACACTGTAAACCTTTTTATCTCTCTTTGCTTACATAAATTGTATCCAGCAATTTTCTGTCTGCTTTAGTGAGGTTAAAATACTCTTTTAATACTCCCAAGATTCACCACTCATCTTTTGGCCTTGAGGCAGGCAATTTATTATTAGTCCCTCTATACTCACCCTCAATCGACCAGGTTTCCACGCCAGCACTTGCCACTCATGTTGACAGGCAGTCTACCTTGAAATGGTATCTTGCTTGAGGCTCAGATATCTGTAAAACTACCTGAGGTGCTGAGGAATCAGGCCGTAAAGTCAGACAATCTTCAGTAATTAAATGTTTGCAGTATATGTGCATGTGTGTGTTGGATGTTTGATATCAAAATCAGTGTGGAGCAAGGGATGTAGACAGATACAGATTAAAGATATGCATCAAATTTAGTTATTGACATTTTGATAATAAAAAGATTTTACCGCACTGCCTGCTACAGAGGATCATTACTTTGGGCTACAAAGGTCCCTGAGAAGCTGATGTATGTGGAATGAATTTAAATGCATTCAACTGGTAAGAACCAGTAATAGTTCATTCTAAGAAATAATCAGTGTTCTTATTCTGGTCAGTTTTTATTTGTGTCTTTTAAGATAAAACAAATAATTCAGAACACATTTTCTGTAGCTATAGGTGACTTTGATCAATATTGTATGTCTCTCTCTATCAGACATGTTTCACTGTATCATATCAAAGTAGTCACACTGATTTCTAACCTGCATGAGCAGTAGAAACTATATCATTGACAGATCTGACAGTTTGGCACAACATGTGCAGCATAAAATCACTCTAATACACCATACAGAACAGGCAGAATGTGCTGTGCCACTCACAAGCTGTCGCTGCAGGAGTTAAAGACCCAAAGAGTTCAACTTAAAACTCAAATTGTTGCGATATCGCTGTATGGCTGTCGACTAGCTGAGAGGACCATCCGAGAGAAGAAGACAATATATCTCATTCCATAAAATGCAGTCGTCTTCAAAATCGATTTAAGTGAAGGCTTTAGGAAATGTGCTTGAAGAGATAAGAGTCATGAAGGGAAGCCTGCAGGTTTTTTTTTCTCAGCGGCCCTACTCTAAACTCTAAACCTGCCTGATGGCGTAAGGGCTTCTCTTTTGTAACAGTCAAATGAACAGTGGCTCTCATCTCATGCGCTGAAGCTCAAATATGCGGCTGCACTGTAAGCATTCTGCTGAAGTTACTAAAATGTGTCAGAAAGTTTATGGCGTGCTCTTTATGAATTTTAATAGCATCACTTTGTCATTTGTTCCCTAAACGACGGGTAATAGATTTGGTTTGCTTCAAATAATGATCACTTAGATGAACTGTGTTCATACTTGGACGGTAAACATGCTCTAAATCATCACAATTACAATATAGGAGATAGAACTGGCCTGCTGCGGGAGGTGCTTATTTGGATTTACGATCAGTAGAGTGTAAGACTGAGCTCCATTTATGGTTATCTATAACACTGCTTTATTTGTAACAAGCACTATGTTCTATCCCTTCAAAAATGTGTGTGTGCGCTTGTCAACACCGCTTTAAGGATGAGCTGTGTTGCTCTTTTCTGCTCAGCTCTGTTACAGCATCTCTCTTCATCTATAATTTACATGGCCATTTATCTGCTCTTTGTTCTAGCAATGCTTGACCTCTGAGTGTGCGCGCATCTGTGTGTGCGTATGTAGCTGTGCTGTGTTTCACATCTCTCTGGACTTTGCTGCTCATTCAGCACCAACATCTCGAGGAAACCCAAAGCAACATAATTGACACAGTCAGTCGATGTGATGCTGCTCCAGTGAGAATGCTCCTGCACTTTGAAAATGTCAGTGCCAAAGGTCAAAGCTGTAGTCTGTGTTTCCAGGCCTGATAGCCAAAGATAAGTTCAACACCAGATATGTGTGTGTGTGTCAGAGAGAGAGAGAGAGAGAGAGAGAGAGAGAGAGAGAGAGAGAGAGAGAGAGAGAGAGAGAGAGAGAGATAGAGAGAGAGAGAGAGAGAGAGAG
>JAVQJD010106720.1:0-17571 GCA_036023655.1 Nannoperca australis
ACACACACACACACACACACACACACACACACACACACACACACACACACACACACACACACACACACACACACACACACACACACACACACACACACACACACACACAGAGTGGTAGGTAGCGAAATGCTGACAAGTTTAAGACTTCACAAGTAGTGTTAAAACTTCCAACACATAACATCAAACAAATCATTACCGAGACCACCAGGTCATTGATTAAATCCAAACAATATGTGTCCATCAACAGTCAGACTCTGCAACATTGTGCATTTGCTCACAACAAGATGCTCTATATTAGATATCAGTTGCCTATTTCTAAATGTAAATACTGTATATGAGAAAGGTGTAGGAGGGGTTTTAAATATACTGCTCACAGGGCCCAGCCTACCTGTTGACTCGCCGTGGGCACTTGTCAGGCTTGATGTCCACCTCGTAGAGGTAGACATCCATCTTGGGGATCTCCACCTGGAAGCAGTTGGCCAGCAGCTTGATGGGCTTCCCCATGGTGCCATAGCCAGGCCGCCGTGGCATGGAGAACAGGGACTGGGCCCCAACGGCTCCTGGGAGGAGAACAAGGAGGGAGGATCAATGAAAAGAACATTTTAGAGTAGATCTGATGCGCTGATACTGGTTCATCATTCATACTGTAATGGTCTCTATTTAATACAAATTACCTTTTTCTCACTCAAGTTTAACATACTTCATTTCATTTCCAGTGAATTTTACCGATGGATAAATGATTTGTTTATGTATAAAAGGAGCATGTTAACATTAAAAACAAGGTAACACACTGTAACAAGGTCAAAAGTGCCTGATGCTGGAAAAAGTGTCCAAATGTCAAGATAAGATGCAGTGTATGGGAAACATCAAAAATAAAAACACCTCACTTCAACAAACACTACACATACACGCACGCCATCTTAATCAATAAGTATATTGATTGGCTAATGAAGCAGTTCTAATGGCCATAAGAGAAATGTATGGGGCAAGACAAATGTTGGAGTTGTTCTACAAAAGAACAATGAAGGGCAACATTAATGGACTGTTAATTGTGTGTATTTGGCAATTTACTTACATTTGTTCTAAAACAAATAACACCAAAAAAAGTACACACACACACACGAGATGTCTTAGACGTGAGTCACTTTGACCCAGAACCAGCGAGTTCTGTTCAACTTAATGTGCCACACTCATGTCCGTGCTATTTTGGGGTCTGCTGAGGCTTGCCTTCAACAAATGGCTTTGATGACGCGCGAGTAGAATTTGTGGATTGAATTTATGATGTTATCGAGCATTTTTCTGTTGTTATGCAACACCTTTACACAAAACCTCAGATGAGGGTCATCCATATGCCTGGCAAGTGTTACTTTGTTTATGCCGCCCCCCCTCCCTCGTCTTGTTCGGTCTCCACAGCAGTCTCCATTTACTACCAGAAAAACTGGTATCAATGTGTCATTGATAAATGAGAGTCATAGCCGAGTGTGATTCATCACTGATTTGACTCATAGGCTCACATGTGTGGGTGCTGTTGGGGTTGAGGGCCCTGCTGAGGGGAAGTTCATAAAAACATCTCCACAACAGAACAGAAAGCTTCTGTGAGGTAACAGCGGACAACATGAGCAGCCCTGTTTGTTTACAGTTGGGCTTTGGAGGTACGTGTTCCTCCGCTGGTGGGCTGTGGAGTAGAGGCGAACAGGGTTGATGGAGGGCGAACGCCTCGTGTTTGAAATATCCTGCTGGGATAAAAACGGTGAAAAAAAGAAAGAAGAGGAAAGTCTGGAATTCCTGCCACGGCTGTCCCTCTCACACAAAACTGTGTGCACACACACTTTTGTTATGGTAATTCCTTTGGGGCCCTCCGTGAAACTTGTGAGGTAAGCCCGATTTCACACACAAGAGTGACAAAAAGGAGGAAGACGGATATTCTGGTAAATCTTCATTAAGGCTACAGAAATAAGCTCATCTACCACAGACTGAGATTGTTTCAAGAGGCTCCTCCTGTACAGAGAGAACTTTGTTCTGTCCTACGATGGTCCCGGTGAAATCGACAAATAGGAGGAGGATAGCAGGGAGCGGCTGGATTAGAGAGTGGGCAGGGTTGGGTGTTTTCCAGCCTGCATCTGCCTCTCAGAAGAACTGGCCTCCTTTCAGTGTGACTCACCAACCCTCCATGGGCAGAGAAACACACAGCAGAGCATCCTTGAGTCAATGCTTCTGGATTCAGTAGTGGATGAACTACAGTAGCAGTGCCATGGTCTGATAGTAAAAAAGAAACTTGACGTATACAAACCCCCCCCCCCCCGTTTAAGTTTCTGTTTACCACCCACTTGTGCGCACACGCAAACAGACGCAGTTACTTGGTTTAGTTTCACCCACGCACACAGACGTACAGTCATTTGTAGCTGTGGTATTACACTCTGATAAAATGAGTTCATATTCCCCCCTGTTACACAGAGAGTTAATACTTTAGTCATTTTGCACAAACACAAACACACGCTCTCGCTTATGTTTTTCAAAAACAGACTCATACACATTGACGAACGGCTATAAACTCATTCACTCAAACAAATTAATCCTAACACAGCGCATCTGCATCCTTTGGCTTCCTGCAATTATGACAGACCTCTGGGTGATTCCGTCGCTTGCAGAAATGCTGTGAGACACTGTGATGTTATTTCGGTTCCCTCTGCAATGGTGGTGGCAAAGAAGCTGGTCATATTTCTTCAAGAACAAAAATGTCTCTCCGTGTGGTGAAATGTTTCAGAAATTGAACAGGTTAAAATGGACAAAAACGTGACTCGACCCAAACCTCTTGCACAGGAGGAAAAAAGAAAAAAAGGAAGAATTTGGAAGATTTTTATTTATTTCACGTAGTATAGTTTGATTTTCTTTTTTAAACCATCACACTGGAGCAACCTGCAGCTTAGGAAAATTCACTTTGGTCTCAGCACTCAACTATGGTGATTACTGCTTGCTGTGAAGACAGATGGGACCTTACAACATCACACACATGGCAGGCAACATGCTGAGATGCTGAAAATCAACCGGGCTCGTCACACAGATGTGTTTCGCAGCCTTGGCTGAAGCTGAGCCTGATAATTCAGCAGCGCATCGGCTACCTCCCTCCTATGTGCCATTCTCGGGAACTATGCGTCTCTGATCCCTCCACAAAACAGACGTGACGAACATGCTTGTCCACAGGCAGAAGAGAGGAGGTCAGAGAGGGAGCTTTAACAGCAGAGTGCTTCAGTCTCAAGTTTCTACAGATTGAAGTAGGTCTGTCCATTTCCCTACTGCCGCTGGCAATAAAAGGAATACAAAGACAATATAACGACTGCTGAATGTTTAAAGACATGTAAGGGGTGTTATTGCTATGTGATGACTAAGACCTTGACTGTCAAAACGGTCATTCTCGGGGCTTGTTGGGTGTGTGGGAAGCTGTACAACCCCCTCTCAAACAAAGATGCTTGCAGGAATATCCAAATTCTGCTAGAATAAACACAGAATACTGACCAAGAACATGTCCCCGATACAACGACCTCTGCTGCTTGTAGGTGACGCATTATAGCTGGTCATGACAAATAGTGGAAATTCTACCACAAATCTACACAGACACATGAAAGGCGGATTGACTCTTTGTACAGCGAGTGTTATGGGTTCAAGGAAACCTCCCCTTGTTGATCTAAAAAATGCCGCACTGAGTGTGTGTCTCTTTCAGATAATTACAGGAAGGACATGTTTTGACAAACAGAAGAGAGTAAACGTAATTCTCCCCCCCCCCGTCTATCAGCATAATTCTCATTTCCTGAGCCTGTACATTCAGACTGTGAGAGACAAAAAAAACCCTTCTTGACCATCAATTAAACTAACTCCATTAGTGTATTTTAGGGAAATTGCAACACGTCTGTGTCATGGTGTGGATGGAAATTGCCACGCAAGCCTTGGGCCCATTGCATCCCGCTGAATGAGTAACTTAAGCGTCCTCGTTACCCTTTATTGTGCCTAGGTCTGGTGCTGGCTTATCATTATCGTTTAATGAAGATATGCAATAGCATTTTAATCATCAGTCAGCAACAGGCTACCCTCGGAGGCGCTTTCTCAAGATTAAAAATTACATATTTATATTCCTTTTCATTTACCACCACAGAAAAATTACCCAAATATATAAATCTCAAGCTTAAAAGAAGGGGCGCATTTAGAAAGGAATTATCACATAATATGAGGGATGCACAATCATAGGTGAAGTAATCCATGTAAATCCTCTTTCCTTAATTTGTAGAAGAATTGTTTCTCTATTTGTGGACCAAATACAGTACCTTCAAGTAAAGCAGATATTAATGTCATAAAATTAATGGTGCCAATATTCTACAAATGTAAAAAAAAAAAAAGGCGATATGCCGACTAAAATCTATGCTTTAATATGTTTCAACCCTGCAGGCTTGAAAGATGGCTCTCTTTGGTCAGCTTGGATTTATGTCACATGCACTGTACTCCAATAGTAACATGGTATCATGGCAGAAATACAGTATCAGAGCATAAACTTCTCAAAGTACTTCTACGGGACCTTCAACATAATCCACTTTCAAGGCTGTCCAACAGCATGACTTATATGCTCCAAACACTCATATTTTTGCCTTTTTTTTTTTTTTTTTTTGCTGAAAACACAGCTTCAGTTTGTTGCTTGTGCACTGAGCTGATTTTGTGTGTCATCAGCATTTTTCTGAATTTGTTCAATTTGATCAAAGTGCAGCTCTGGTATAATAGTGCATTTAAAAACTAATATTAATACAAGTAGTTTGAAAGTCTCAGTCCCTTCCCTGAGAATGATCTATCTTTAGATCAAATAGATTCATAAAATTCCCAAATTCCTATGATATGTGCAACCAACATTAAACAAGTTGCATTGGTGGTTTCTGTGCCTCAATGGGAAATGAGTGGTGAGCACAAGGGTTATATTTAGTTAATTCATTGTAAACAAAGCTGAGTGATACCATTCAGCACTAGACTGCATTAGTGCACATGGCATAAATGACTCAAATACTAAAAAAAAAAAGGAAAAAACTACTTTTCTTAGCATATTAATATTTTGCATAAATATCTCAGCTAATGTGAACCCGTTCCACTCTGCTGGTTTCCATCACAACACAGTCACACTGTACACAGCGAGCTGGGAGCCAGCATAACTGTACAGTGAGACGCTAGGCTGACATGCAGTGCCTGCTAACCCCCCCCAGCTACATCCCTCCTCCCAGTACACAAACGTCCACGCTGCTAATGAGTGCACATGTCCACACATATACGGGCTCGCACACACAATACAGCTGTTGTGTTTCTAATCCAGAGGCTGTGGGAACAGGGTGAGCGCTCAGTGGCGAGGCACAATGGCGTCAGTCACAGCAGGCAGAACGCAGGCACACACACAGAGAGAGAGTGATAGCTGGCGAGGAAGGATTGATGCACGTCACACGCAGTCAGAGTGTCTGGCACCCATGGGAGTCAATGCCACTCTCTGCCACAGATAAACGCCAGCAGGTGGCCACATACTGACAGGCAGACTAGGGCCCGGCCTGTCACAACAATATGAAAATAGTGTTGAAATCCCCCTCAGGACGCACCTGAGGCAGAGTGATGGAGTGCATGTGTGAGAATGAAGACAGCGAATTAGAGTACACGGCGAAATATTGTCAGAGAGTGGAGAGGAGTGAAGCAGGGTGGGGGGGTAAGAATCTGTAGTGAGAAGCCAGTTCCGACTCAGTGGCATTATGGAAGTCTTACTGACACAGGGAGGGAGGGAGGGACGGAGGACGGACGGACGGACGCACGCACACACACACACAAAGCACTAGCTCTGTTAAACTGACCAGGAGATTCTACTTGGGCAGGTTAAATGGAGCCTTCTGTCCTCACAGTCTTGCTAGTCCAGCCTGAGTGGAACAGCGGGCGGGGGCCAGGGGTTGTTGACTTTCTATGTTGACTTATGCAGGATGACTGCTCTGTCACTCGGAGAGTTTACAAGAACTCTAATAACTTAATTAGAACCAAAACAAGGAAGGTAAATACTCAGATTACTGCAACTGTCAGGTCAACGTCTTAATGAGCATCTCTTACTTGCATTAGTTTGACCAAATCAGAAAATGTGGAAATTAGCAATTTATCTATAAATAGATAGAAAGACATAATTTATTATCTTTTCCATGTAACAAATTGTCCCCAAAAATGTGTGATTTTAATTTCTATGACACACTTTTTTTTTTCTGGGCTACAGCGGCTATAATCTACAATCAAGATGTGTGAAGCAACTTCTTCTCCAGCTTAAAAATTGATGGTGATGACAAAAATCAAGTAGTGGCAAACTGCTCATGGCGTGCATTTGACAGCTGATCACGCCTGATTAATCTCTGGTTTTTGTTTGTTGCTGTTAAAGCTGTGTCTCCACAACATGGGAGTAAAACAGGGCTGCGTTTTTTTTATTACAATCAGCTGGGAAACATTGATGTCAAACTCGAAGTATATGCAAATACTCCTTTAGTTTACGTGGTAGAAAATGACTGACTGTCCCTTTAAATATGAGAACGTAGTATTGATTGTTATTTCAAGACGGTATGGAATAATAAGAGATATTTGTAATCTCTCTCTGCCACTGATAAACAGAACGACTTCTGTCCGTCTTCAAGTGAGCCCTCCCCCACCCCCAACACAACACACAGACTTCCCCTTCCAATTCCTTTTCTTCCTGTCCATAACCTCTACCAATAAAAATTGGGGACAGCAGGTGGAGGAGTAGGCGGAAAAGAAGTGTGGGCTGGCTGCTCTGGCTTCTAATCTCTGTGACACATCACAACCTGCAGCCTTCCTCCACTTCTATATTATCCCACACACTCCATCCCTTGACTTTCCCCTCTGTCTACCCAGCCCACTTGCAGGAGTTTGCCGTCAGCACCACGCTCTGACAGCAGCATGTGTCAGACAGCAGAGAAGCCTCTCAGTCTACTACGTCAACACATGATTGAATTTTCAGCGAACATAATAAAATAAAATAAAAAGATCTGTTCCACACAAGGCTACATGATTCACAACACAATACAGAAAAAAAGCTTTTAGACAGAAAAGAAAACTACACTGAAAGTGCTGAGCTGAAACGACACTTTTTCCTCCCATTTAAGGAACATGTCCGGTCAGAAAGCAGAAAAGGCTAAAATAATGATGCATCATGCCCAGGTTCAATTCTGGAGCTATTTTGGATTTCAAAATAAAAGACAAAATGAAGCTTAATTATTTAAGCTAACTGTAAATACTGTCATAGCAAAGTCACGTTTTGTGATAATACAACTAGTACGCACATCTGGCTCAACATCAAAAGGAATGTACTAATATCTTAAAGAACAGGAATACACATTGAGATAGTGCATATTGTATCAGCAGCTCCCTGTGGATAATAATAATAATCGGGTCTCTAATACTTATAATATTATTGCCAACATTAGCCAGATCTTAATTATAGCATTATCTGACTGAAAGAAGTATTACACATGAAAAACAGAGGGGTTAGAAGGAAGGGTTGTTAAAATAGGCAAGGAAAGGGTCAATCCCTCTAATACAATGAGCCTAAAGAGCAACGGCAAACTGCATTCTCCATAGAACCCTATAACAATATGCTAATGGTTAGCCTTATGGGTGGCTGGGGTTGCGGATGGGGGTTGTCTATTGTCAACGGGCTGCTCGAATGAACCGAGCATTATGGGGAGAGACTGCAAATCAAGTGCTGAGCCCTCCCCTCAAAGCCAACCCCACTGTCTGTACAAAATCCACAGAGAACCAACCTACAAGGAGAATGACACTGAGGCACAGAGAGGGAAACAGAAGCAGCAACCAGGGGGGGGCTGGCTGTGAATCAAAAAAGAGCGGGAAACATGGCAGTGTGAGAAAGAAGGGGGGAATGGGGAGAGAGACTGGCCAAAGGACTTGAATAAGACATCAACGGGACTAACGACAGAATATAATGTCCTCAAATAAACAAAAACAAAGACGTAATACTAACTGAAACTAGTACCACTCCTCTTAAGGGTGGGGAAAGCCCCCCCCCCCCCACTGTACTGTATCTGCCATCTCATTGTCTTCCAGTAAGTTTCATCTCTCAATATGCAAAGTGTGTGTGCACGCGCGGGTACAGTTGTTGTCACCACCGCAACAGGTTTCTATGATAATAAGAAAAGCCTATCTTACAGTTGATGGTCACAGGTTACCCATCTGTGAGGAACACCTTGACATGGGCCACGGTGTAATTAGAAGAACAGTTTGACATTCGCTTTCTTGCCAAGAGTTACATGAGAAGATCAACCCCACTCTCATGTCTGTTGGATAAATATGAAACTACAGCCAGCAGATGGTTAGCTCAGCCTTCCATAACGACTGGAAACGGGGCAAAACAGCTCAGAGGTAACAAAATCCACCTAGCAGCTTACTAATGAACAAGTTATAGCTTGTTATATCTAAGCTAAGCAAACCGACTGAAGACTAATATTAAAAACAGACCAATATGAGGACTGTCAATCTCATCTAACTCGCAGCAAGAAAGCAAATAAGCTTTCCCAAAATGTCTCTCCAGTTAAGGTTATGTTTAACTATGAACTGAATCACAAAATGGGCTTTAACTTTATTAACGTTACTGGAGGCCTTAGCAACGTTGACATGGTTAAAGCCCATGATTTGAAATTCCTGACTAGTTCTGGCTTTACAACTTCACGTCACTATCAAGTGCCGAGCTGTTTGCGGGCATACCTTTGGGTAAGCTCGTCAAATTGGATTTGATTTGCCTAAGGCTGGAAAGCCTTGTACTCATTATATCCCTAGTGCTAAGCTCTCCAGAGCCGTGGTTTCCATGCCACACGCTGCTGCTTAGAGTACTACCAGGGAGGAGAGTGAGTATGAATCTGGCTGGCTCTCCGGGCCACTGGCTGACTGATGGAGGGCCCGATTTTTTATATCATTCACCCAGGCACAGGACTCACTGGTTTGCCTGTGGTGGTCGATGATATGTGATTGTGTGAATCAACACCAACACACACATAATATCCAGACCCTGCAGCGAACTACATGTTCAAGCCACAAAATGATACTGTAAAATGTGCCTCTGTCCAACTGTGTTAATGCATTAATGTCTTTGAAAGTGAAAGCATCAGTTACCCTCCTTAACACGCTTAATGCAAGGCTGGCGAAAAGTATACTCTGCATGAAATTGCATTTGATGCGTTCTCAGACTGCTGTGGAACACGGTGCTGCAAGTTAACACCTACACACTCATGACGAGAACCACGGTCTGTTTCTTATGGTCAATGCTGAAAGCTTGAGAGTTATGGCTGAACTCAAAGATTCCTCAAAAGAAATTATAAACATACAGTTACCTCAAAACTAGAATACTGTAGCTATAGGAGTAAAATGAAAATATTCGATTTAACCTGATCACATATATACAATTGCAGCCAACAAAGTGGTCGCACAACAAAGCTATGCCAAAACTTCAAATATAAGACCAAATCTGGTGCTTCTTTTTTATCACAAACATGTAATTTTGCCTGCGAGAACACACCAAAGTCAGTCTAGTTCAGAGTACACTGTAATCCTCACTCGCACACCTGTCCCAATAGTGACATGTACCCGTTTTAGTCTGTTTGACGTTACCGTAGCTGCTTGGTTACTGGGAAAACACCTTGTGTTCCCTTCTGCTTACCGGCGCTGGGAAGTGTCCTAACAGAGGAGCAGTGAGGCTAATGGGACAGTAGGCAGCAGAGAGGGATCTCCTCTTGGGGAGGAGGGGGTGGATTAAAGAACCAACTGCTGTATCGTGTGTCACTGGATGATCAAGAGTACCTGGCATTCAGTTTATGGTCACATAAGTGGAAAGCTTCCGTTACAGCCGAGACAAAGCCAGGCGGTTCGAACTGTTTAACTGCCACTGTGACGAGAAAGAAACTGTTTACCGGCCAAGGTTGACCATTTTTAATCACCAGGACTAGATAGCAATAGGCAAGGTTACGTGAGGTTATTGCTGTAGGTTAACATACAGAGTAACAAGGTATTGTAGCTTTTAAACTCAGGCTGGCGTGCACTGGGGAAAACAAGCGTCTAAGCTAAACCTCAGCTTAAATTTACAGCTATTTTGTTGAAAAAACTATCAAGAATCTTGTCAGTTGTTAAGAAAAACACTGCCTACCTACTCACTCTGAAGGAATCAGAAAACAGCACCGGATATATGTTTCATGTACAAAAGCATGGGCACGGCAAAGCAGGTTAAATCTGTATTTGCTGTGGGAGAAGGCCACTGCTAAATATGTTTAAGGTGAGTTTGGGGTCAGTGGGTGACCAAGACCTGGGGGGGGCTGGGGGGTTAACCACTGTCACATATTCTCATGTGGCTAGTCACAGCTGAGCTGAACACAACATCTCGTTCTGCACCATAACTACTAAAACCATGAAGTAACTCAACAGTGTGGGAGTCTTCTTGCTAATCCAGGGGAATGCCAGGCTTAACCTCAGCACCCGGTTAATGAAGCCCTCTCACTCGGCTGATGATGCTTATGAGTTTCCAGTGAGTGAGACAGAACTAACTTCTGAGTACTCTTAGAGGATGACTTACAAAAAGAGTCAAATGTTTGACTTTTAAGTTCAAATAATAACTTTAATTCAGGTCTGGGATTGGACAAAATACCAAATACAACACCTCTAATCTTCACCCTGGACTGTCAAGCACAGCTGCAACAGCTTTTTCATCCTATCTAATGAAATCCCCGGGAAATGTAACTTCCACTGACACACTGTAAAATAGTCAACAACTTACTAGAGAGGTGTTACGGAAGAATTTACCTGTAGTTCCGATTTCCATTCATGAGGTCCCTGCCCGGTTCACTTCCCGGATCACAGGTGTCAAACGTTCGGGACTCTTCCTCCGTTCAATCCGGTGTCTCCTTCGGCAGTGCGCCGCCTCTGCAGCGCCGAATGGCCAAGTGCCCGGTCTCTTGCTAGCTCCTCTCTCTGCACACTGTCAAAACGGGGGGGGGGGGGGCCTTCAGTGCGGTAGTTTCGCCGGCCGGGGGTCTTCGGCGCCCCCCGCACACCGCCGTTAGCACACGGTCAACGTATCCAATCGGATGTCACTGCCACGGCGAAAGCTACCGGTTGCTCAACGCGACGCTGTGGCAGTTAAAAACCTGCTAGTTAGCCAAGTTAGCTCGCTAGCCAGGCTCGGGGAAAGTGGCTGGAAGGAACGAGAGGAGCTGTCAGGACATCGTCACAGCGGGGTCACCGAGTCCAAATGAATTTCTACCGACAGCTGAACATTAACAGAGACGACATCAATTCGTATCTTCGGCAAGGCGAAAGTCGTGGTCGCTACAGCAATTGGCTACCTGGCTAGCTCGGCTGTTGGATAGTTGGAATTCTGACAGACGATGGCTACTTTTATGGCGTTAAAAACAGCCGTTGACGCGGACCCGTTCCAGATCCCCGTTATATCTCGCCCGACGTCGTCCCCTGCAGTTTGTGTCCCGGTGCTGAAATAAAGCTGTCAACGCCGGGCACTGTCCGCCGATAAGTGTCAAGATTTTCAGTCTGGTTGACAGATCAACTCTGCGGGGCTTCGGGGAGCCAGCTAAATATGGTGAAGTTGCCTTTCTGACACCGACAGGAAGAGGTGGGCTCTGTGTAACCAGACGTCAGAACAATCAACTCCGCCTTCACCCAAAGGTAACCCTACATTTACTTTACTATGAATATATTAGTGGATACTAATTTTTTTTTTTTTTTAAAGCCTATTACAAATATAAATGTGCATTATTGGCTAGATGTGTGTTATGACTGTTGTAATGTAAACCTTGCTACAGTAAAATATTGTATTTTCTGTCTGGATAATCAGCTTTTGAGTGTATATGAAACTACAATCCAAGTAAACAATATAGTATTAAAGAAAAAACAACAACAGGTGTAATAAAAAACAATTTTATTTTCTTTAAAAAATAACCCGCCCCGAAAGAGTTCCCATACTATCACATACAGAGCCAAAATAATATGCTTCCATGTCCTTTCATTCAAATCTATTGGGAAGTGCTATGACAAGGACTGTTCTTGATCAGTGGCTTCAATATTGCTTAGTCAGACAGTGAGGCTGTGTAGAGAGGAGTGGACTCTCCCTTGTCCACATGATGCATTTACAGGGTGACTGCCATTTCGTCTTCCCCCTTTGAAAAGGTGCTTTGTGGCTTCAGTGAGTGAAGAACTGCATCTGGTTTCAGTGGTGCTGGGCTTTTCTTTTTTTTTTTCTGCACAGAATGAGGGATAAAACACTGGCCCCAACTGTGAAAGGCCCAGCGACTGGTGAGCCAAAATACATAACAGGTTAATATTATATATTTATATATACAAATCACCTTGGACACAATGAAGAATCAGTAAAACGGTGTACAAAGGCATATTGATTATGCGAGTTAATAAACATGATTTAAAAATCAAACTCATCTGATCTCTTATCTTTTGATCCCTTTCAGCTCAAAGGGGCTCTGACCATCAGACAAGATTTGAGGCGCTTAAATGGCAACTGAGGTGGAATTTTGAGACAGTCTCCACAGTGCCCTCTTGAGGATACACTCAGACACTAGTCACAATATTCATCATAATAATAATGACAAAGGAAAAAGCTGTCTTTATAACCATTACACAATCGAGGCTAAACAACTGACAGGCAATGCTCCTACCTCTAGGGAAACCAAAATAAGGTGGCTCAGAATATCCAGTCATAAAAAATAATTACATGCATTGTATTCATAACTCCAGAAAGTGACTAGATGTAAAGGCAGGGCATATTAAGTAGTAGTAATAATGGCACACCCTGTCCAATGTAACAATCCCGTACCTGTGCCGCCCATGCACACAGAGCACCAAAAGGGATTGGCTAACACAAGTTAGGGGATTGGGGCAGGGGATGCTGCAGGTGTGTGATGTTAAACGTGACAAGAGACAGCAAGGATATAAGGTGATGATGGAGTGATGGTTTGGCTTGGAGGGAAATACAAGGACAAGTGCATTTGAAGAGGTTGGTCTCTACATGCTAACAAAGAGACTGAGACGGCAGAGATGTGTGTGCTTCTGCTATCCAGGCTACGAGTTGTAAATGCCTGCAGAGGGAAGAGCTTTGTGTAAAAACGGGGATAGGTGTGTAGAGGTGCACAAAGAAGTGCGTGGGTAGAAGTTTAGAGTGTGGCGTCATCTCCACCGATACATGCTGGAATGTGCAGAATGATCGGCGCACGGTCAGTTGCTGAATGCGAGTTCAGCTTTGCAGCACTTGAGTGATCAGACATTATTTTTTTTTGCCTGCATTCAAATCTTCAGAGGAGGGTTGACCTTGCCTATTGCCATAGTTACCTGTTTGCTCTGAAACCTATTCAAGGGTGGGTGTGAAAACTTAAAAATAGTCCGTGTCAAGTCTCAGGACAGACAAGTCTAACCGTTTGGAAGTCAAAAAAATCAATAAGTAAATAAAAATTTTAAAAAGTGCCTCGTAAATCCTAAAAGAGCAACGCATACAGGAATAAAAGATTATCTTCCTGTTTAAGTGCCCCTTTTCCATTGGTTGGCATCACTTTTGGCTGGTTAATAATGCTGGTTTAGGTGCATGGGGTGCAAGTATATTTGATACACTCTATGTAAATGGTCCCTCTATTGTTATGCTAAGCATGCCTCTAAAGGCTAAATCTTTCAGGGACTGGCCAACCAGCACGGAGTGTGCGACAGGACTTCTCTCCAGTATCTACGATATGCTACACCTGCTCTTTCTGTCTCTGCTAATAAAGACCAGAGGGCTAACAAACTCTTATGTGCAGGACTGGTGGCACCTACATGCTAACACTAAGTGCTAATGTACCATACCTCAGACTCCTCAAGGCTGTTTAAAAAAAAAATAACATTATTCAAAAACATTAAAAACATGAATGTAATTCATGACAACGTTAAAATGATAAGTCAAAGTGTGCATGCTCAGTACCACCCCTCTGGAGGATCCCCAAACTAAGGGGCTTGGAACACCGGCACCCGGCATCCGGATGGGTAAAGAGGCAGCATCGTGGTGGCAGTTAAAAAGGTTTTTTGTGATCTTTTGTTTTTCTTTTTATCGCCTATTTTCCTCCCATCCATATTGCATATTTACATACACAGGAGTGTGAAGGTAGCGTTCAATACAATTACATAATAATACCCAAGTTTTAAAAATTCAACATAAAAAGAACAATAGTTCTGGTAAAGTAAAGACAACAAAATGACAATAACAATAATAATAATAATAATAATATTCAAAACCTTTTGAGTGCATGAGGCTGTAGAGTCTGCCTGTGTTTTACAGGTGAAGGGTCTTGTGTTTCTTGGATTTGGGTGAATGACTGGCAGGTGGAGTATGTGTGGTGGGCAGTCATTGGGAATAAGGGATGGGGATGAGGTGGTGGTGGGCTGCGTGCCCACTAAGGTAGAAATGAGGTGGGAGAGATCGATGGTGGTGACGGTCGGTGTAGCTCAGGCGAAGTACATGGTCCTCAGGGTGTCGTGATGAATCTGAACAGCTTTAGCCAGAGCCTGGGGGTCCCGACCGTTACTCTGACCAGACACATGGCTGCCCTCTCCACTACAGAGAGACGACAGGGAGAGAGGGTGGAGAACAAAGATCAGTGACACTTGATTACTTGAAATAAGTCACCTCCAGCACTGTCTGTCAAACCGCACGTGGGATCACATCATTTGCAGACAATGTGGCAGAACAGTTATATTAAGACGAATATGTACTTTACGTTTGATATATTTGTAATACGGAAAGTAAATGTTTTAAATATTTCACGTCTAAAAACAATGTCACACTTAAATCTACATTAAAGGATGAATTGCTTTGGGTCGTAAGAATCTTGGGAGCCAAAAACCGGGTGACGAGCTATCAAAGTTTGCTATATATTTCATGACCACACTAACCTGTCATGTTCCTTGTCCACCAGATGGTAGCGGGCACGGAAGGCCACAAGACGAGCATAGTAAGCTGGCGCAGGGATGGAGACTGAGCGGGTACAACGCACGTAAGTGTGGCACAACTGGTAGGTTAAAATCTGCAACTCATCAGCCGTGAAACGATTGTCGTCCCATAAGACGTAGTAATGAGACGGCCGGCTGGTACCCTGGAGACGGAGAGAAGGCAATACAAAGGAGATGAAACGTGCACAACAAACTGGCAACGTAAAAACAACCAAATGCGATATGTAAGGTTTTGGGGTCGAAGGCATTCGGTCTTATTATAATCTATTAACGGACTTCAAAAACGTAATTACAGAGCACCTCAGAGTACAGAGTTATTATTACCTGTATGCCTGCATGGCTGCACAGGTAGAAGTCAAACTCAAAGGGATGAGTGATGCTGGTGTCCACGGTAGTCCCTGCAGGAATATTCCCACTCTTCCCAATCTATCAAAAGAAAACACAAGGTCATAATAAGATGATAACAAGTATGTCATTATGAAAAGAGAACATCTAAAAAAAAAAAAATAATAATAAAAGTGTTAGAAAATGGAAAGCTCACCCTTTCAGACTTGTCAGCACAAAAGAGGCGTGTGTGGTGGCGTTTCTGCACCACAATATAGGTGATGCCTGGCTGATAGTCTTTCTCCAGCTTGATGCACGCATCTCTGATGGCCAGGAGCTCGTAGTGCAGAATCTACGTACCAGAACATCGTTTATTAGCACTCAAGTTGATCAAATTAATGTTAGAGGGAAAAAAACAAAAAGCTGAAATGCACTTAGCTAACATCACATCATTATGCAAATAAACTTATAAGAAATAATGCATTTTTCCATATTTTGGACAATCTAGAGTCTAGTATGTCAACCATCAAAGAACTCCCATCAGTTTAAACTACCAGGACGCCATATTACCTGTGGCAACTGTCCCTCAGGAACTCCATCTCTGTAGAAAATGATCCTGGTGGGCTTGAACCGGGTCGATTTGTAGAACTGAATTAGCAGCTCGCGCACCATGTAAGACAAATCTTCAATGATCTCCTGCCTGGGTCTCTGGACTCGCACTGTGGCACAGTATCTGCTGGGATGAGCATCCATACTGCCTACCACCTGGAAGAGAGGGGAGTAACCCAATTGAACAGGGCACGGTCAGGCTTAGTGATTTTGATTCCCACTATTAACGCAAGTGTAAAAAGAAAAAAGGTGTGCCATTGGGTCAGTGTCTTAGAGGAGGACTCAATAAGACTTTTTATTAGTTTGAGAACCTACGCAAAAGTTGCTACATTGTTCATTGATCAGTATATTTCTTCAGTTGCTCCATTAAGAATAGTCAGTTTACACAGACAGAATATGTATATTTGTACATTAGCATCTCATAGAGGCTGCCACTGGGAAATGTGGGAGGCTTAATGTCCATTTATTTTACTTCCCTCAAATCTGTACGCTGCACTACAATCATTTTTCACCAGTTTTCTCCTCAGTCAGGAGGATCAAGACAGACCCGCTCACCTCTCCCATCCTCGCTGTGTGTGTGTGACTCAAGCGTTGGTCATAATTGCTAGGCAACAACGCAGCCAACCACAGCCACGCTGAGGTCAAGGGCGGACGAGGGTTGACGTCATTTCCTTTTTAAACGTGAGTCAGTGATGAGCCATTCGTTTCCCCTTATCCCTCACTAACTCCTCTCTTGCTGCTTTCTTTTCTTCGTTCAGCCTCATTTATTGCGCATCCGAGACTAAACGAGAAGTCAAATTGACTGCAGACGTTTCTCACAAAATGGACTTTGGAAGTTAGGTGCGTCTGGGCATTTACCACTAATTTAATGCGGCAGAATAGAAACAAGTTGGTGTTGGTGAAATGTTCTGATCAACCAAAACAATTCCACAGCACTACAGCCTAAATTGCTTTCTAAGTGTTAAACGGCCTGAGAGTTCACAATACTTACTAAAGCTGTAAATAAGGGCTGCAACTATTGATGGTTTTAATGAAAATGCCAAAAGGAATTACAAATGCCCCAATACCCCAAGTTACCAGAGCCACAAGGTGATGAATTCATCTCATCTATCCAACAGTCAAAAAGAATAATAGTATTTCTGGATTTCTATTGAGCCTTCATGTTACCATAACGGTCAAATTGATAACAAATACTTGCATGTGAGCTGAAATGAATGATGTTGGCTCTGCAGTGTTCAAGATTTAAAAAAAGGTGTTAAAGCTCTTCTGCCTCAAACGTACTATTTATGGCTGTGAAATTCTTCTCTTACCTGCACAGCTGTGTGCCTTGGCCACCCAGTGCAACTGTCACCAGGCAACCACGACTATGTGCGTTTGCTTTTCTATGACATCTTGAGGTCATTTGCATTATTTACCTTCGTGTATGCCCTTGTTGTTTTTTGATTTGCCTATAAATAAATAAAAAAGGAGTGCCCCTTCCAACTTAGCATCTGGACTTTACATGACCACACACACACACACACACACACACACACACACACACACACACACACACACACACACACACACACACACACACAC
>JAVQJD010106725.1:0-20420 GCA_036023655.1 Nannoperca australis
TCCCCCAGACAAGGGTCCTCTGCAGTCTGTGAGGAAAACACTCAGGGACCTCTTCACCTCTAAGATCAGACAGACCGAGGGGCAGTCGCAGGTGTGTGTGTGTGTGTGTGTGTGTGCACTTTTCATTGCATGTCAGCCCCTTCCTAAGCATGCAATCTAATGCACGTTAGTAATCGTGTGTGTGTGTGCGTGTAAACCTTTGTGCTCTGCAGTCGACACATGTCCCCTTGTGTTATGAATCATTGACATTCAAATAAGCCCCCTTCCTTTTGGCAAAGCTATCCCAAAACCACATCGTCACACTGGCACCGCTCGGAAATAAATATTTATCCATTCTTTTTTTTGCAAGGTGAATTTTTCATTACGGTGTCTCAGGCAGATACACACTTATCTGATTGACAGAGGCACACGAATACACAAGCGCTTCCTCGTCCTCAGACAAACTCCCCGAAGTGGAGCATCTATTTTTTCGACCTTCTCTCATATGGAAATGTGGCAGCCAGGTACTGGAGGTAGAGTTATTATTGGGCTTGGCGGTGAGCCTGGCTCTCGGGGAAGGCAGCACTTGTCATCTGTTTATATACGAGCAGGAATGAAAACCACATTGGCAATAAGCATATGCTTGTAAGTTTGCAAGATTAGACTCTGATTTCTGCGGTGCCCACTGCTGTGGCTTGTGAATTACCGCTCTGATTCTCTATTATGTTTTTGGATTCAATCCCATTCCTGCACGGGGATTGTTTTTACAGCAGCGAGCCGCAGATCCACAGTCCTGAATCTCAAATAGACACACAGTTGGAAATTGCCACCAGCAATCAAGCCGAACCATGAATCCTGGCTGTGAATGAGGTTTACTCTACCAGCCGCTGACCTTCAGAATATCACATGGCCTCAGTGCTGTCAGCGTCTTGTTTGCTCTTGCCTTGGTATAGTTATGTAGTTGTATATAGTTATATAGTGATGCACAGTAAGAAATAATACAGAGGTGTAATTACTGATGTGACGAGTCTTAAAAGTTTGGAAGATGCTTATTTTAAACTAGAGCTGCAACGATTAATCGATTAGTCGATTAACCGTTTCTGTAAAACACCTGCTGCTTCTAGTTTCTTAAATGAGAAGATTTGCTGCTTTTTTTGGGTCTTTTCCAACAGTAAATGAAGAGAGAAGAAGCGATTTGAAGACGTCACTTTGGGCTCTGAGAATCTGTGATGAACATTTTTCACATTTTATAGACAAAACCGATTAATCATGAAAATAATCTGCAGATTCTGAAAGTAAAAAGTAATCGTTAGTTGCAGCTTTAATTTGAATTTATGTTTTCAAGATTAGGAAAATGCTTGAATTTGAATGCACTTCTTGTAAAAATATAATCGGATGTAAACCAAAACTCTGGAAGGACCTCGTCGTCACATTAGTTTGCGATCTCCAGACATTTATAGTAACAATTTAGATGTGATGATAAAGGCTTTGAGAGTCTGGACATTTCTGCTTTAGGTGCCTTGAAAGTGCTTGAATTTGACTAAAAAGCCGTTTGAACCCGTGTGCGTACGTGTTTAGTTGACCAGACAACACGTATCTCCCTGCTGTGATCGGACACAGAAACCTCGCTGCACCCTGTTAGCAAGTTGATGCTATTTTTGTTGCGACAAGGACAGAGGCAGACAACCTGCGTAGACAGAAAGAGTGAATGAATGAATGAGGGACGCGTCGCTAATAAATTCACTTTCACAAAACAGGTCACAGCAGCTGTTTGGCCTGAATTTCAGTCACAAAGCTGCTGTGGGAGTGAAAGACGAACAGAAGGAACGGGACGACAGCAGCCTGATCACAAAAGGGTTTCCTGCTTTTTGTCGCAGTTGATGTGAAAAAGACAGATTCAGTATTGTGATTTTAACATGTTGTGTTTGCTCGTAATATCCAGATTATATTTTATACATTGGAATGCGTGAATCCAAAAATAAATGAGGTATAAAGCACTTGAAAGAGAGATTGAGAGATTGTACTTTGAGTTACTTTCCCTTCACTTTCTCTCTTTAGAGGTGACGTCCGGTCCGGTTCAGAGGGACAGAAGTGACAGTGGAGGTTTATTTGTTAATAAAACGTGTCTCTTCCTTGTCTTGTCTCCAGGAGCCCTGCCCTCCCCCCCTGTCAGACCCCATGACGCCAGAGGAGGTATGGTAATGATGTGTTAAAATAAAAAGATCTAAAAAGAAATAGTTTAGACAGAGTTTAATCTGTCATCAGTGTGAACTGATGTGTATTCACAGAAACATTTGACCAAATTGCAGCTGTTTTAAGCTTTTTATTTCTGTTTCAGAAAGAAACATAATTTGCTTTCTTTTATCACTTTAGTTTTTCCTTTTGTTGAAGCTCAATGCTGAAAAATATCAACATTGTCATTCAAATCCAGGTCACAGGTGTTCTGTGATTCAGAAGTTTTTTTTAACGGTAGTGTGAACACAGCCAGAAGAGCACCAAAACAATACTGTGCCCTCCAGTCCTGCTCTGTCTGCTGCTCTCCCTTCACTCTGCCTGGCACTTTTCCCACAATGCCCCACAACGTTGCCCTGTAGATTGTACGAGACTGCTGCCGCTGTCACAGCAGGCTGAGGCGTGCAGGTAAAATCCATAGAGAGGCTAAAAGGTGTCAGACATCCTAAATCTCAGAGGGGAGACCGGTGACACGCAAGGACGACACACAGGGTTTCAAGGTTTTTCACAGTCCCCCTCCACCCCCCCACAGCCACAGATGCACAGTACAAACCCAAACATGCTGCTCAGTGGTATTTAATGGTATGCTGTACAGTATGGATATGACCCGTCATCCTCCCCTCTGGCTTGTTTGCTGCTGCAGATCAAAGCGTGGGAGGAGGCGGAGATGGACACGCCGATGGAGATCGATGAGATACGAGTAGACCCTTCCCCTTTCCAGCTGGTGGAGAGAACATCATTACATAAGGTTGGTGGGGGAGGACAAACATAAACACACGTTTACATTTAAGTTTCAGAGCATATCTTTGGTGTCTTGGCATTAACACCACCACCAAGCCTCCATCAGCAGAACAGGCCCGAGAGCGTCAGCATGACGTGTTTGTGTTGTTTGCTCTGAAAAACATGGCGCAGTGGTCAAAAGCTCCTCAGGGTACCTTTAATTTCATGAAGTCAACATTAAAGTAACACTTCTATCCAGGAATTAGCATTATATATTATTATATTATATATTTAGACGTCTTTATAGGTTCATTTATTGAGTGGCACTGATGGACTTGAAGGTGAGTTGAAGGACACGCTGTCACTTTAATGAATTTGCCACTGACATTAGTTTTGATTTATCTTGTAGAGTATGTAATGCTCTCACATTAGTCACTTTGTGAACACTTTAATCACACGTATTCCTGGACCTTCTTGCTGAGATCGAGCAGGACTTGTTCTCAACATGTGCACGACTCTCAGCAGCAGGTTTCCTGTTGTGCATGAAGTTAACTGAGCGTCTGATCTGTCCACAGTCACAGTTTGTACGAGACTGAACCGACTCGTCTCCGTCACCATTTATTGCGACGTTACTCCGTTTAAAAAGCCAACAAAAGAAAAATACTCAAAGAAACGTCAATTTCTTCCATTTTCATTCAAAGGTAAAATCATTACTGGTAATTTGCATGTAATGACTCGGATTTTTTGGTCACAGGTGTTATTCAAGCAAAGGAGCATATAAATGGAGTTGAGCGCCTCGAGCAGTCGTTGGGTCTTTAGCTCGTGTTCCCACTCTCAGCTCCTTATGTTGTTTACTTCGGTAACATCTCATTCAGCCGAGGATGACCTTGACATCGGGGGTAATGGCACATGAAAACCACTCAGTCCGAGTAAATGGGGACAGACACAACAGAATCTGGTTCACAGTAAACACCCACACATTTACACGTTTGCCTCAAGATGAAGAAACTTTTAGAAGTAAACATTTCTTCACTCCCCGGGAGCTGATCAGAGACACAGAGGCTGCACTGCCTGTTAGCTGCTCATGGAGGGGAGGTTCCAGATGTTGATGTTGAAGTTGAAGAAAGATTTCTGTGTATAAAGTGGTTTCTTTCATTTTTAGCTACTTACATGTGAATATTTTCAGCTTTTTTACTCATTTAAACGCGTCAACTTGGGGTCCACATGTTGACGATTTCAATATCTTGACAGTTCATCATTCGAACAATACATACTGAAAACACTGAGCAGGTTAATCAACATAAAACAACAATAAGTCAATATGTCGTCATGCAATCAATGTGAATCTGGTCATTATCACCATTGTTCTGAAGAATGACAGAGGTCAGAGGTCAGACGGGGTGTTATTCTGGGGTGTTTGAGCTGTTAACAGACTCTTTCCAATAATAACGAATAATAGTTTTATTATTAATCTCGTATCCACCAACACGTTGTCGTTGTGACGGATCTGAAGGTGACGCAGGATTTGCAGATGTTTGCAGATGTTTGCAGGATACTGAAGCGTGTCAACAGTTTTGTACCGTTGCTGTTGGTTCGTTGTCATCACTGTGATTTCATTCTCATGGTAATACCCCGAATACTCTGCTTATTCATGTGCAAAAAGGGTGGAGGTGGGGGGTGCTTTGTGGTGGAGGTGTGCTGATGCATACAAACAGCTCATCCCGGGTGTGACCTCAGCTGGAATATGCACAGGATACTTGTGTGCATGGAAACACACGCAAGGACGTTTTCTTTGTGCGCTGCGCCTTCTTTCGTCTGTCTGTGACGGAGCTGACGGAGTCTGGATTCACACACAGACGTAAAATAAAAACTTTGATGCGTGACCTTTCCGCTCTTTGTCTCCACAGACCCACACTTTATTCTCACTGCTCGGGCTGAGCCACGCTTATGTGACCAGTATCGGCAAACTGGTGGGGGTGGTGGCGCTGAAAGAGGTGAGAAACTGTGCAGGTGGTGCTGCTGCTGCTGTTGTTGTTGTTGTTGTTGTTGTTGTTGTTGTTGTTGTTGTTGTTTCTGACTGATGAAGGTCTCCTGCGACCAAAACCAGAGCAGTACAGTTAATTGGATCCTTGAAGAAGTTCCTTCTTTAGTCCTCCTCCCGGACTTCTGAGTATTTTGTTCGAATAATCAATATCCTCTTTCTTTCATTAACTTCATTCCTTCTGTCTCTGCTCGTTGTTGTCTCCTCCTCCGTCCCTAAACCTCTTTTTCTTTTCCTCCTCTCTTCATCCCACCACTCTCATCTCCTCCTCTCTCTGCTGTTGTTTCCTGTCTTCCTCCTCCTCCTCCTCCTCCTCCAGCTCCAGAAGGCCATCGAGGGCTCCACCCGCTCCGGTGTCCGGCTCCGTCCTCCGCTCGCCAGCTTTCGAGACATCAGCAACCACAACTCTGTCGCTAAACCTCCACCTTCTTCTCCCGCTGCTCCTTCCTCTTTGACCTCCACCTCCTCTCCAGCTGCTCCCCAGCCTCCCTCCCCCTCTCCCTCCCCCCACCACCACCACCATCATCATCATCATTACCAAGAGAATGAAACGGAGGTGTGGGTCGAGGGCGTGAAGAAGGAGGTGGAGGTGGAGGAGAGCAGCAGCAGCAGCAGCACGGGGGCCTGCAGCTACAACAGCAACCTCACCCTCCCTCCCTCCTCCACGCCTCCACCAGTCCCTCCTCCCTCCACTCCTCCTCCGTCCTCCTCCATCCATCTCTCCACCCTGAGGCCCCTGCAGGGACTTGTTGAGGGGGATGAAGACAGCGACGACGAGCCGATGGTTTAGATTAGAGAGTTTTATAATGACAAACTTTTTTAATGTTTAGTTGGTTCTTCTGGTCTCTGGACTCTCCTTCTGTCTCCTCGCAGGAACAGTTCATGTTGGTTTGAAGCTTCTTCAACTTAGTTTGTCCCTCAGTTACTGAATCTGTCTGCTCACGTCTCAGAGCCCTTCTGTCTTTGTTAATCAGCTCTGTGTGTGTGTTTTTTGATACTTGTCCTGTCACACTTCCTCCTCGTTGTCTCTTTCTCGATGCTTTTCGTACGTACAGTCTCACTCAAGACTGCAGCTGATATCTGGTGTTTTTTAATGTTTAATGCTGGAACCGTTGTGGTGTCAGGCTGTAGTAGCGTCCAAAACAACATTAAGGCAATTATAGCAGCCAGAACTCAACATTAAAACCCTAAAAATCAATCATTTCATTGTTAGATAACCCACCTGAAGGGACAGAATGTATCTGTGTATCAACATATGTTGCATATTAGTGTATTTATTAACACAATATGCAGTGAACCGATCTTTTATATGTCTTTAAAAACAGGTTTTTATCAGATGAGAGCAGGAGCTATTGATTTCTTTTAGCTGCCGACAGACCATCTGGAAAGCAGCAGACTAATGGAGCTGCTCCAACCACTGTGGAAGATTGACCAGAGCCCCAAAACGACCTCCACATTGCGTGCTGACCTTGTGGATGCAGCCTCGGAGCTCATCTCATCACGGTTAAGTTGATAGATGGTGCAGCTGAAGGTCCTGGAGAGTTTCCCTCACAGAGGAAGCAAAAAGCACACACGACGTGGGAAAGAAAGAAATGCACATTAATATACATCATGTGACATCCATCCAACAACAGCCAGGCTGACATCATGTTACACAACATGCTGGCAGATAATTCATGCTTTCATTATCTTCATAAATTACCTCATTAGCAAAAGTATTGAATAAAGACAGAACCTGTGCTTCGTTTGATTCTACAGGGTTCGTTTGAAGTCTTTGTTTTAACTGTTGTGTTTTCAAGGTTTGGAATTTAAAGATACTCCTTCAACATATTCTGGTGTTTGGATTTAAAAGGAATCTCATCTTCATGTTTGTTTGATGAAGGTTTCCAGACATTTTTGGTTTAGGAACTCTTGAAAGTGCTTGAAATGCAGTTGCTGTTTGAACAGTAGTGCAGAAGTGACCTTCTTTTCTCCTCGTATTGATTCACACAGTAAGAGTGAGAGCAGAGAGACACCACGAGGGATTTCAGTGTCCAAACCATCACATCATTTATGTTTAAACCCAACGTTACACCAAACCTCCCTCGACCTTCTCAGTGGGCGTCTAATTGATCTACAAACTTAAATTGGGATTAATGAATGGAGGCGGCCCGCCTTGATTTGAAGAGCTGCTTCGTGACTTCCTTTATCTCCTGGATTCAGTTTCTCAGGTGCTGCCTTGAAAGTCTTTAAACCTCAGGGGGCTCTGTTCTGGTCCAAGTGCTCCTTTTTGTCTTTGTTGTGGTTATTGTCTTTATTTATTTATCTTTTAGTAGAGTCAACTGAAATAAAGTTTCATTAAGTGAAAGGCTTTGAATTTGACCTTTTCTTTGTCCAGGTGAGGCGCGTTGTGGAGGCAGACCAGGACAGAAAAGTGTCTCCAACAACTGAGCTCAGTCCAGGTAGCGCCCAAATGTCACACGACACAACTGAACATAGATCAGATTCCTTCAATATGTCAGTGACACAAACTTTCACCAGATTTTTGTGTAAAATATCCCACAAACAAACTTTTTCCTCAGAGCACATTCCCCATTTCTTCCAGTTGAGCCAATAAATAAACAGATCACTTGTATTTAATCAATTCAATTCACAACATAACATCATTTAAAACTGGATTTTCTTATCTAGCCGTGGCTTCTTCCCTTAATTGCTTTTTATCTCGTTATTTGTCTCGTTATTGTGTCACTTCTTCTGCAGACCGCTGTGCAGAGAGGGATTTGAAATGTTTTTGGACTCTACAGAAGCAATTAAAGTGATTGATCACTGGTGTAAACACACAACGTGACTGACATCTCGGTTATTAGTCAGAGGAAGAAATACCGTACTAAGTTTCCACTTTAATTTTGTGGCGTTCCCTCGTTTCCTGCAGTCGTGGGTCACTTCTTTTAAGCTTGAATGCTTGGACACTGAACCATTAACAGGAGGACAAACAGAGGACAGATGATAATCGGAGGTCTTGATCGCTGGACTGAGAGTGAATCGTCCTCTCCGGCAGTCTTTTAGAAGACATTATATTAGAAGTCATGTCACAGTTAGTCTCATTTCCAGTCTTTGAACTCACACCCCCACTTTGCACAAGCACGTTGCCTTTAAGGACTTCTTCTATTATGTAGCATCTCCTTAATTATTGAAAAGTATTATTAAGTGAATTAACAAAAGATGGTTAAACGCACTTGAACAGCACAAGGTCTCTGCCTGCAGACTTTATCCACGTCCTGCTTTAATGAATGAGGCTGTCGTGGTGAACAGTTGGAGTGTTTTAGTGGAATTGATTGCTACAAGAAACCCTCTGACCTTCACACTGAGAGCTTGGAAAATCCACAGCAGCAGCACATTTAGGTCACGCACTGTGTTTAGTACGTGTGTGTACTGATGTCAGATAGTTGTATACTGCTTGTGTGTGTCTAATCTTACAGTGAGTGAGGATGCTTTTGAAGTACGATCAAATAAAGGGAGTTCAAGCCTAGAAACTTCTCATTTTACACAGGAACATGTGAAACAGTTGGTGCAGGCCCAGCACTGATGCTAAATGATGTTTTGACCTATCATTAGGCTCAGCAGTGGATCTCACACTCATACATCCTCTGACAGGCGACCTAACGTACCTTTAAGCTGCCTTTAAATCCGTCACTCAGCCTTATGTCCTCGCCGTACTCCATCCAGTCCAGCCCCATCACATCTAGCTCCTCTACTCTTACACATAACGAACTAGTTGTATCAGAAAACCTTTCCGCCCCATCGTTGAGGCTGAGCTCCAGCTTCACAGGCAGCTTCATGTGAACGAGCTTCTTAAAGAAGCTGCTTTTATGGATAACACTTGTTTTGGGGGGTTAAGTCTAGTATATTAAGGTTTGGTTAGACATGTTCGGGGCTAGGCACTACATTATATCCCAGATGTGTGTGTTCGTGGTGGAAGAGAACAGCACCGAGAAGAATCTGTTTCCCAGAATATATATATTTTACACACAAACAAAGCTACATTCATACAAACATACTATACATACATACAGTCTTACATTCATACAAATACATATCGTTTTGTTGGATTTTTTCTTTTATTATAAAAAGCAATTTGATATATTATTACTTTGTATACTGTGTTATACTGTTAGGGCTAGGTCACTGTTAAAAAGCATGCACTTTCTTTTGGTTTTGTCCAGATCGTGTGTTTGCAGATGACTCTGAGTGTGTGTGGACCGGGTTTACCTCGCCAGAACATCTCATCCGGGGCTCAGACAAGCTGTCGGGCAAAGCATTAGCTAGCATCTCAGACGCTTCTCTGCAGGGTTTCTCAGCCTTTTCCTGGTGTGAACCAACCACTCAGAGTTATTTGCAAATACTGTTTAACCCGAGTGTGTGTCCATGTTTGTTGTATTGCACTGAATTTGTAACTAGGTCATTTCTTTCCTCCTTATTTCCCTTACTTAATTTTTTAAATGTGAGAACTTCTCGCCAACTCTCCGGCTTTTAGTCCTGGTTCTTTGGTCCGATTGGCCCAATCTTCTCCTCCTCAGCCTTATAGATTGCATGTGTCCATTGTCACATACGTAATATTCCACGTCCTGCTGCAGCTTGTGGTGGATTTCTTGGCGTTGAGTTTGTGAACGTTACATCCCACGGTCTCCTCGCGTGTCCTCGGACTCAGAGTGGGTAAATAGTTGGGAGGTGGAGGGTGTCGGGGTAGAATAGCTTGATTTGATTATTGAAGTATTTATTTCCTGTTTTTGTCAGTTTATTCAGGCCTTGTGATTCAGTTGGTCGCAACAACAACAATGGAGCCCTCCTCCGCCTCCTCGTCCTTCTCCAGCAGCTGGACAACGCAGGGCGTGACATCGAACGGTGTCCTCTGCGCGACGGGGTCGGCGGTCTGTGCTGGCAGTCCTGGGCTGGAGCCTCTGGTCGAGGGGGCGTCCTCCCTCAGCGGGGACGGGGTCAAAGAGCACGGCTCTGGCTCCAGGGTTAATGTGACCTCTTCTACCTGTAAAGACAGGAAGTGAAGCGTTTAAAAGACGCAGTAGAACTTTCTCATACTTGGATTGCCACAGAAACTTAAAACAAAGAATTGAAGACTTTTGATGAGAAAGGTCACACAGGTGTCTCACCTTTGTCAGCTCCTCCTCTTCCTCTTCATGCTGCTCGAGGATGCCTTCGGGCTCGGGCTCCTCTCCGACCGTCTCCACCACTCCTCCGACCATTTCAGCCATCTGTCCGCTCAGCTGGCCGACGATCTCCACCTGCAACCAGGTACGTTTGTTTGTTTAATAGCTTGTCTTCTTGTTTGTGTTGCACTTTTTAACAGGTTTCTGGTGTTTCAACATGTTTTTATCACAGAAACAAACAGGTGAAGAAGACAGCCAGGAAGAAAGGAAGGAAGGAAGGAAGGAAGGAAGGAAGGAGGAAGAACAAGCAGAAAATGCCCCGACCACGACTCGGTTTGCACGACATCAGAGAGAAACGACAGACACTTCTGTAGGTAGACAGACACACATGCTGAATCCAAATGCTGAGAGTGGTAAACTTGCGGACTTCACAGCATGCTGCTCTGATTTAAGGATGTCCCTCGTCATGCCCACTTTTTGGCAGTGCTCTGTGCAGGTTTGCAGCTCGTGTCCTACCTTTGCAGGATTCCCTGGCAGTGTCTCCCGTCATTCACTGCGCTACAGATACAGTGTGCTAACTGAGCCTGCTGATGTGAACAAAGCCACATCCAGAAGACAAAAACCAATTAGAAGATTCCTATGCAACAACTGGATGTTGAACATAAACTTTAACTTCCTACAACAACAAGAAAGATAAATGAAATGCATAAGGAGACGCGCTGCTTGATGACTAGTCTCGCTCATTCTCTAACAGTGACTATATTTAACTATCATCTAGTCCGCAACGTCTGTAATCTGACCATTTGGATTCAGTGGGTGAGTGCCTACGTGGTGTGCCTCCACCTGTGCAGCTCCCCACAGGTCAGCTAGCCGAGGGTGGGTGGGAGGCCCGAGGCTGTGGATGGTGCTGTTGGGAGTGGCTTGGAGGGAATGGGAGGCACTATGTGGCCTGTGCTCCAGAGACTGTAGTCGGAGGAAGGAAAGAGGAAAGAATGAATGAGAAATCACTGTGAAATGAGCTTCATATATTTCCATTTGATTGTTAATCAATAACAGTGGCCACATCGCACAGTGAGAAGCTGCAGCACAACACAGTTCAGCCAGGAGGGTTTAAACACCTCGTCGTGTCTCGACAGAGCACTTTCATAGATGCTTTTGCCTTCTAGTCACAAATAAATGTCTGCATCTACTTTTAATACCCCCCTAAAATGATGAGTCAGGGGGGATTCAGCCGGGAACAGTGAAATGTCTCATTCTCTCATGCATTGAGTGACTGATTGAAAAGCTTTATTATACATGTAATGTAATATATTCAATCTATTCGGTCTCCTTCACAAGGGAGACCATATAATACTCACAGTAAAGCTAACAAGCTCATTTCCATTGTGGTCTCGGATCACTACACCTTTTCTGAGACACAGTCTGTGACCTTTTCAAGTTATTATTTCATAACCCTCGGTTATTTAATGAGCTCTGGGACGAACCAATGCAAGAGCAGCCGACGAAGCCCACAAAGTCCTCGGGTGTCACAGGCCATCGTGACTCACTTCATTTGCAAAACAACAACAAACGAGAGCCGGCAGCTGATCTACACCAATAAAAGCCACACAGCCTGCAGGAAGTGAAGCCTGAAACTTTCAACGTGTTTTATTGTGTTGATAACGAGTCTGCAGCCACAGGCTAACGTGACATGTTAGCATGCTGCCATTCGATCCTAGAAGCACAGCTGAGACTGAAGGTCGTTCTTTTTGAAGGTATTTGGTGATAAACTGAGCTATTATCAAGTTTTAACAATTCATTCTGAGTGTCGCGCGTAACGTTCAACTAAAAACCACCACGATGTCCGTCTCATGGTGAAACAAGATGATTCAAAAAGGCATTAGGATGCATCGTGTGAGAACCATGCAAACCAGATGTTGACTCGTTTCGCTGGATAACTGAGAACTTTGACCTGCTCGAGGCATTAGATGTAAAAGTCATGAGATCTCCAACGTCACCAGGATTCATCGTATCCAAACAAACTACCAAAAGACCAAAGTGGTGGGCCGACAGAGGAGCAGTACTACTGTTACCTGTTACTGTGTGTCTGCAGTACCAGTGTGTGAGTGTGCTCAGTCTAATGCTGACCTGTTGTTGGTACTGCAGAAGCTGCTGCTGCTGGTAGTGGTGGAGGTGTTGGAGCTGTTGGAGTTGGTTGTGCTGCTGCAGGGTGAAATGGGTCTGGTGCTGCTGAAGGTAACCGCCGACTGTCCCCTCAAAGCCCTCTCCAGGTGTGCCCCCGGCTCCACTGCTGCCGCCTGGAACAACCACCAAACACTTAGTACGTAGTGCTCCGAGACGCAGCCCGGCCTAAGAGCGAGGATCCAGTCCTCACCTGCAGCCATGATGTAGGAGCCTGCAGCAGGCGAGGCCACGCCCGAGGGCTGGCTGGTGATTGGGTCCCAGGCGTCTGAGGATGACAGGCAGTACAGGCCCTGTGAGACGTAGGTGTGAGGCCAGACGTCTGCAGAGGAGTGGTGGAGCACCTGGTCTGTACGGGGAAAACGCAGACAGAACTTAAGACGTGCGTAAGAGAGAGAGAGTGTAACTTTGGCAATGAATGGAGGGGAAGAAGAGGCACAAACATCTGTTTTAACACCACTATCAAACCAAAAACAGCAAGAATACAACAAATCTGTGGACGATCTGATCATTTTAAGCTTTTCAGTCTTGTTCAGTGAAAGTAGTGAAGGATTCTCAATGTGCATGTCTTTAGATGACACACGACGTGACACAAGACTTCATACAAATACTCCGAGACACCGTGAAGAAGAGCCTTTAATTCAACCTCCGAGCCTGAACTGTGGATTCAGTCTTTCAACATGTTTAAGATGTGTACGTGTGAGAGATCAACCTGACCTCGTCTTAAAGGAGCAATCTAATGACTTTAATTGGAGGATGATTAGCCTATCATGGCAGGGGGGGGGGGTGGAGAAACATCCCCTCAGTCCTAATGCTGATAGTAAGTAGCTTTGTAGTCGTGTGTGTGTGCATGCGTGCGTGTGTGTGTGTGCTGCATGCTAGAGAAAGCACAGAGCAGAGCCCATATGGTGGTGTTAATGAGCGCAGGGCTAAGTCCTTGTGCTAACCTACAGGGTCCCTCCGGGTTTGGACCGGCGTTCTGCTTTGCCAAACAGCAGGAACCAAAACAGAAACAGTTTACAGTCCAGCCCTCAAACAACTCTTATTATTATTATTATTATTATTATTATTATTATTTGTGAACAGCCAGAAAAGAAAGGATTGTTTTGTTTTGATTCATATGAAGTAGAGCTGCAGCGATTAATCGATAAGTTGATCCAAACAAAAGTCAAACCAGCTTCTTAAATGAGAAGATTTGCTGCTTTTTTCTTGTCTTTTCCAACATTAAATGAAGAGTCTTTGGGTTTTGAACTCTCAAAAGAAGCGATTTGAAGACGTCACTTTGGGCTCCGAGAAACTATGATGAGCATTAAACCAATTAATCGTGAAAATAATCATTAATTTATAATGAAAGTAATTCTTTGCATCCCTAATCTGAAGTTACATGGCTGTGAGGTCCGACGGGGTTTTCCTGATCTTGCCTTCTCCTCCGTTTCTTTCTTTCTCTGTTTTATCATCTTATGTGCAACTAAACTAAACAGACATCTTCGCGCCTGAGGCTCAAACCACAAATCAGAAAATGAGTTTGTTTCCTCAAACTGTTTTTGTTTTATTCAACCAAGTGTGAAGTGAAATCCTCTGAACTCTACGCTTCGTTCCCTTGCTTGAACACAACTGGTCTTGTAGATTTTGGGGGTAAATTCTCATGACACGCCATGTTCTGATATTTCAGAAATGGCAGGCTGTCATCTGGATTTGTCATGTGGATGTTTTTGAGTAAGTGCCCGGCAGCAGTGAAAGGCAGAGATGTGCAGCTGTGTGCCTGCCCTCCAAAAGTCCCTTACAGCTGCTCGGCAGAATAACTGACGCGGCTGTTTTCACTTTCCAGCAGGGCTCTAATTTTCCCAAACTGTGCGTCATCTGTGCAACATAACGGTTTGCTGTATGATGTGACAGAGAGTCAGACATGTGTAGAGCGGCTACACTGCAGAATGTGTAGTCCCTTCCCTTATATAACCTCTAGCTGTAGCTTTATGTCGTTCCAGTTCCAGATCCTCTCTGTTTGTGCCACCAGGGGGAAAAGATTCCAGCCAAATACTGCAGCAGTTTACACCCAGAAGCCCGTTTAGTCCACCTAAAGCAGCTTTAACCTGCAGCACCTCTGCTGGTGATGCTCTCCTGGTTGACCTCGCTGAGGTGAGCCACGCTGCCCTGGTTGGATCCGGCTCCCATGCTCTCCCCGTCCATGGAGTTCCAGCCGAACAGAGTCGCCTCGGAGATCGCAAACTGCTGCATGATGCCTGCAGAGGCGGTGAGAGCAGAGTCAGTGGAACACAGTTACAGATGCATGGAACAAATCTCAGTCCCAGCTTCACCAACACGTACAGAAGCTAATGACTAATAAACAACAAACAGTCGTCATTAACATGCTGCAGACAAATAAATGTACCAGATGGGCCAGAACCAATTACATCTTCCAGACTTCAGTCCAATAAAACGATGCACCCGTGTGTAGAAAGACAGAACCAGATACGAGGGCAAGACTTCCTGGTGATGAATGTAAATTTTGTTGTTGTAACTTTAGCGACGTCTTGTTGGTTTGTTGTGCACCTGTAGGTTCAGTAGCCTCACCTGCAGCAAAGCGAGCCTCCTTCTCGCCGTCACTGAGGTCGCTGTAGGCGTCGTTCTCCATCCTCCTCTCCTTCTCCCTCTGCAAGTTGGTATGTCCCACGGCCCCCGGCGGCCCTGCAGATGGTTTGCCCCAGCTCTGCCACTCGATCATGTGGGCCACGCGACCCTGGGCCATGGCAGTGGGCTTGGTCACTTTGTCCTTCATGGAGCGAGTCACACCTACAACAGGTATTTTTTTGGGTGGGATGGAAGGGGGGGCACACACACACACACACACACACACACAAACACATTCACACACACACACAAACACTGTCAAAACTACTTCTGGCCTCTGCAGCTGACGACACCTCCAGCTGAGGCCCGGGGGGGGGAGTAGAATGAAAATGTGTGTAATGTTGTTTAACACATGAAGCTAACTGGGGCAATAAGAAACGTCTGGTGTGGATGAATTCAGACACTTGTGTGACTGCGTATGACAACATGGCAGCGACCGAGCAGCTAAAAGTCTTCTAAAATACATCTAGCAGCTTATAAAGATGTTCTTTTTAAAAAGCTTAATCCAACGTCTGGTTCTCCCTTTCACACCTGCTCAGGACAACCTCCGTCTTTACTGGCTGGCCAATGAGGCCTCCTGCTGGATTAGTTGGGACTTAAATGCCTTGCTCAAGAACACAATAGAGATAATTAATATTTATCTGCACCTGCCTCTCTGACCTTTACACCCCTGCTGCTTCCAGACGTCCGTCACTGGAGATAAACGGCACAAATTCTATCCAAACCTTTTCACTTAAAACCTGCTAATGTAAATCATCAAAGTGAGTCTGAGCGTCACCACTCGCCATCGTTATCTTCCGTTTCAGATGTTAATGATGTGACTGATGTGGTTCAGAGCCACCAGTCAAATGTCACACAGAGGTGAACTCACAAAGCAATGAGTCCGCCTCTTAAACTTAATATTAAAATGATAACAATCTGTCAGTATCTTGAGATTCTGATCAAAACGGAGTAGAAACAGATTAGAAAAGTGATTCTGCTCTTTAATTTGAGACGTGGAACTCAACAAATTGGCAAGAAGGTCAAAGATTCAAGAGTTGGACATATCAACGTCTCTGGGATCTAATGAAGTAAAAACATTCAGATGATCAATAATATGAACTCATAATAGAAAAACAGGTGATGAGCAGGTCAGAGGTCAGGTGACGTGATCCATCCACAGTGACCAATCCGTTTTAGAGTTTGTTGAATTGAACAGAAAAGAACAAGGCTGACGGCTGAAGCGCTGACAAACCCGTATTAATAATGAAAGCCATTACTCATCTCCTGGTAAACAGAATAAATGAGATTCATTAGACTTTGCGTAATTAAAAATGTGTTACAGAGACCGAGAGAGGCAGAGGAAAGTAATCCTCGGGTCCACCGGCAAATCTCTGCCCAATTAAGATGCAAATACAGGATTCAAACTGGGGACATATACACTGAGTCAAATGCTTGTAGAGAGGCGGATCGATAAAAAAAAATTAAATTAAAACCAAACGGGCGTGAATAAACAGAGGCAGAGCTCTCCCCCGGTCCAGGGGGCAAGTTACAGGCTGAGATATTAATAGAAACACCCTTAGACAAACTGAGCCAATCGCATTTGGAAATCAAACACTCCCTGCAGAGCCTAATTGAGGATGGAAATAGGAATGGAAAGAATGGGGATGAGGGAGGCTGTTGGGGTGTTTGGCTATTCAAAGGCTCAAAATAATAATAGTACACTGTTAAAATCACACGAGGGCTTTTCTTTAAAGTGCACCAGACACAACAACAACACACACCGAGGCGCTACACTCAAACACTACGAAGCACAGAGCACGAGAACGAGGCACACAAGAGTCACTGCGTCACAGCGCCACGTCACAGAGACACTACGTTTCCCAGCACACCTGTGGAGATGCTTCAGTCATTAAAGTAAGTAATCTCACTTACTTTACTTTCTTTGAATTCAAAGATCTGATTGGATTTCCATCAATGACCCTTTGCAAAATGTGTCGGTCATTGACGTCTGCTGTTGATAGCAATGGAGAAGAAGGGAGTGATATAGGAAGGGGCACCCACAGGGGCGGCCATGTTGGTTCCACGCTCCTCCTCCTCCTCCAGGCTGAAGTTGTCTGTTGAGGCAACGTTTGATCTACGAAAACTCGCCACTTATGGCAAAGGTGAAAAGATAATTCCTGTTTTTGTGTCGGGTGATTATTTGGCCTTCAAGCAGCGCAGGAACCAAGTGAACGCAGAAGCAGAATGGAGTTATTATTCAAACTAATCCCAGCGGAGGAGCTGCTCCGGACACAATCAGAGGTCAACATAAGTGGAGCTTTTTTGCAAAATACCAGCTGGTTTGAGTCTCGCCTTGTTTACTGGGAGTTTCTACTTCATAATAAAGCCAAGAAATGTCCCAAGAAGTACTAAAAGCAACCTTGAGTGGTGTCTGTGATGTTGTAAAGTCAGCTCGTTAAGGATTAGCTGCTTAGTGATCGTAGTCCTGACAGCAGCAGACTAGTATTGCAGGTAACCCAGATCGTTTTCAACTTCTAACTAGCTTCGGGCTACTAAGTTGGTGTTCACCAGACCAAACCATTTAAAAGCATGGCATTAGAGAACACGTAACAGATTTAAAGGCTTAAATATGGCAAAACACTGCACGATACTGTGAGGAAGGAAGGATTTCACTACTCACAAGTTCTTCCATTAAGACAATTTGTAGATTGAAACCAACTCTTTGTTGTTGTTTTTACTCCATTCTGCAAAGTGCAGTGTGTGGTTTGGTTTCCTGGCATCAGCCGTGCAGTGACGCTAATGCTAAATGAATTAGTTCCACTCGTAAATCAGAGGCGTTCAGAGGGTTTGTGTGCAGTTTACTCCCACGTGCAGCGCAGCAGCTCTGATTCTGTCTGCAACATTAAACCAAGCGACACACCGATCATTCGGCTGCTGGACGAACTCTGGCGCCAAGTAACCATCTGAGTATCACACGACTAATAAAACCAGGAATTATCTTTTACACAGCGGGGAAAGCAAGTTGTAACCCCCGTCAGGCCTCAGCAACAACTTCACCCGCGGGTGGAGCATGTGGAGGCAACATGGGGGCTGTTTTACCATCTAGCAGCACAGACACACACCTGACACACCTGTCAGAGAGGACTTAGCCAGGGCACCGATCCCATAGGAGTTGGCGGGCTTCCTCTTGAGACGAGGCAGAATGGAGGTCGTGTCCTCCATGGACAACTGAAGAGAGAGGGGGAGGGGAGGAGTAGAGAGATTGGAAGAGGAAGGACGGGTGTAGATAAAAGAAAGAAAGAGTGCAGTGCAGCAGGAAACAATGACAAAATAAGAGATGAGAGAGGAAGAGAGACGCGGAGGTGAAGAGAGCAGGTGATTGAAGATTCAGAAAACATTAGATGGGAGATAGAAGGGAATAAGAAAGGAGGGTTAATTATTCAAACACTTTGTAAATGCCTTACACGGATCACTGGTGTGAAAAGAAGAGAATCGTAGATATTCTGTGGCTTTAAGGAAAAAATGGATGCCTAAGTGGTGATTTAAAAGCAATTTAAATGGACAACAGAGAGTCTTTTGTGAGCACAGCAGCTGGTAATTGGCACAAAATCATCACAAAACAAACGGGATGATATGGACCAATTACTGATGGAGGTAGTGTGTAAAACAACAGTCATACATTTCTTTTCACATGTAGGTTTTAGCAGTTTTGTTGATATGATGATGAGAAGATGTGTTCTTCTCCAGTTCACCTGTGGTCTTCCCTCTCAGCCCATACGTGAAGTACAAGCGTCAGTATGAAGCGACAACTAACACCCACACACACATCAAGCCTCATCCGTTCACACAGCCTCGATGATAATGTGATATATATAATTATATATATATAATGTTATAGTTGAGGTCACAGGACACTGTAAATCCTCATGTAGTGACTCCTGCTGTTCCACCTGGCGCCGCACTGCTCGTGACAAACCAACCACACTCATGAACACAGAGACAGAGCCTGGCTCTTTTTAATTAATGAGGTTCTCCCAACAGCTAATTATGGCGGGAAAACATGTGGACGGTGTGACAGAAGTGATGTCAAAGTGCATTCATTACTGAATGAGTGTGATCCTGTCTGCTGCGTGTGCTGTGCATGTAACAGTAACTCGCGTCCACAGATTTTGTAACAAAAAGATTCCCTTTGTCTCGTAAAAATCTATGCTGTTATCAATCTGAAGAAATCTTGCATGCAACTGTTTAAAGCTGCATTCGTCAAGATTAAATGCAAAGTCAAAGAGGTCACTCATGGTAACACACCAACTCTGCGGCGCTGGTTAGCCTCCTTTAGCTCATAGTTTCTGTTTTTATGGATGATTTCCAGTGTCAGCTCTGATTAACCTACTTTACACTGAAGGATAGAAGAATATTTAGGAGTTGGATTAGAGGAGAGTGAAGATTGGACAGTTTAGCAACACCTTAGCCTTCACTTGGTTTAAGGGGCTTTGATGTTCCGCTAAGGATGAAAGTTTCTCCACGTGTGAAGCCCGACACGTTTGATAAAACTTCTCCTAAACTGGTCCAGCTGGCTAGAAAAACTAACCACGAGGACAAGAACTCAAGAACCATTTCTCCAGACCTCCGTTGCCTGAAACACAAGTGTGTTCGTGTGAGATTATTTGCCGTGAAGCATATTCGAGTCAACAAAATTCACATTGTGCAGATAAATTCTGCAGAAGGTACAGAAACAGTTCATCGTGCGGTGCTTTCGGTAAAAGCTGGGACTTGTTGGCTTCAGCTGTGGCTAAGATAAGCTTATTACAGCCTGTTATCTGTGACTCTGGGTATATATGAAGCTTGCAGTACAGTAGATTAGCAGAGGGCCAAGAGAGGAGACGGACGGACGGGGGGGGGGGTTATGAGGAGAAAAATAAAAACTGGGGGGAATAAGAAAGAGGGAGTGGGAGATAAGAGAGACCGTGGCAGGACGGGATAAACGAGGATGTGAACTCATGTCACGCAGGTAGCGGGTGAGTGATGGAGGGGAAGTGACGAGAGGAGGAGATTTAAACAAGGAGACTTACATTGATTCCTTCCCAGGAAAACTCGGCACAGCCATGCTGGGGGGGGGAGGGGAGGAGGGGGGAGGGGAGGGAGGAGAGTACAGGTATAGCAAAGGTGGGAAGAGAAGGAGGACGTTTGAAAGAGGGAAGAGGAGTTTTGGGACACAGATAGTCTTGAGCCTTAACTTGAACATTTACATTCGGGTGTCGGCACAGTTTAGACTTTACTGCTTCATATTTTAAGTGACTTTGGTCTTGAATTAACTTTAAAATCTAATATTTTATAGTCTTTAGTTCGAATAAACCTTCCGGCACGCCGCATGTGTGTGTGGTCATAATCCATGTTAGTGCAAAATACAACAGCAGCAACCCTTAACTGCTGTGTGTGTGTGTGTGTGTGTGTGTGTGTGTGTGTGTGTGTGTGTGTGTGTGTGTGTGTGTGTGTGTGTGTGTGTGTGTGTGTGTGTG
>JAVQJD010106728.1:0-32996 GCA_036023655.1 Nannoperca australis
CCCCCCCCCCCCCCCCCCCCCCCCCCCCTCATCTTGGTGGTGTTGTGCGCAAAATCTCCAGCGCCGGACGGACGGACGCAGTTTGACGGCACAAACGAGCGGCTCTGCGTGGGGATATCCAAGAAAAAGCCATCCAGAGCAGACATGGATATCTAACGTGCATTTGATCTTTTTTTTTAATCTCTTTGGTTTTTTTCCACCCTGTGATGTTGCTTTTGCCCCGGTGGTGTTAATTAAACCTGCTCGATGTCTCTCATCAGTTTATAACCGAAACAAAATGAGGATTTCTTCTCGCGACTGGTTTCTGTTGATATTCTCTGGCTTTTGGGGACTGACAATGGGTGCTTTCCCGAGCAGCGTTCAGATCGGTGAGTGCGAGCTTTCAGTGTTCATTCTAACCTCCTCATGAATGATGTGAATGAATGTGTGGACGTCCTGTCTGCTGCCTCTGCCCCGCCGTTCAGCACCTCAGCACTCCTCAAAGTGCACAATGTTCATTTCTCCTGCATGTTTCCATTTTTATGTTTGCCTCTCGGAAATATCCCATGCAGACACGCGTCCCTGCCTCTGTTGGTGCTGTGCGTGTTTAACACACACACACACACACACACACACACACACACACACACACACCTAATGCGCTTTGTATCTGCAGGCTACAGTGTGTATCCCAGTGCACTCCGCCACTGCAGCAGATCATAGCAGCAAAGTGTGTGTGTGTGTGTGTGTGTGTGTGTGTGTGTGTTCCCTGTGCAGGCTGCCTGTGCATTGACTGCTGTTAACACTCTCGCAGACCCGGGACCTGGCGCTGCAATAAACCTCTGCCACGGTCCCACTGGCCTTACAGCCCCACTGGGCACTCTCTCCCCCAGATGCACTCTCTCTCTCTCTCTCCCTCTGAACCAGCTCCGTGTTTGCATTGAACAACTTAACAGTGTTTGTCGTTGGGAGGAAATAAAGATGATGGATTCGTGGTTTTTATTTCACTGGCAGGCAGATTGACTTGGCTGATTTAAAGGCAGGGAATGAAAAGAAGGGCAAACTGTGACCTCCAGCTGTTGATCACCGCACCCCTCCCAAAAAAATCAATGATCAGAACAGCAGTCCTTCATGCCTTTTCCTGTGAAAATCCTCACAGATGAATTTCTGTGACCAAAGTGTTCCAGCCTTATTTATGGGAGTGAACATTTGCTGAAGCTGACTTTTTGAGGTTTTGACCCTCCGCTGCACTCCTGCTTGTAGCGGAGTTGAGGCACATCAGAACCAGTCAGGCTGATGAACAATGACAAGCTGTTCAAATGATTCTCTTTGTCCTTTTATATCAACGTGATACTCGGATCCCCAGCCCCTCCAGGGAGGTCAGAGGTCAGGGTCTGTGGCAGAACAGCACCCCTGGAAGTAAGGGCACTTGAGCTGGGTGGGGGTGGGGGTGGGGGGGTTAAACCTGTGAAACTGCTGTGCCATCATGCTAAACATTCAGGTATTTTATGTGCAGCTGATTTGAGCAAAACTACCTGTGTGGGCGGGAATGTGCTGGTGTGGTTTCTCTGCTGTTTCTGATATTCTTCAGAAAATAGAAAACCACTTGTCTTTATCGTCTGTCCAACAGAATTGCTGCCAGTGAAAGCAAACACTGTAGTTATAACACCTTTGTCGTCATATTTCCCGTCTCAGCCTTGTGATTGTGCTCTGGGAGTGAGGAAGTCCACGATGTGCCAGTGTCTCCTCATTCAGACTTCATACAGTTCTGAGCAGCCCCCACGAACCCACATCAGCTCTCCAATCAGCACACGTCGGTTTCAAATAATTATCAGTGTAAAATCCACACTTATTAGTGCTGTGTACACATGCATGCAACACAGACGCAGAGTGCACAAATACAGTTGTGGCAAACATGCTCTGCAGCCACAGGGGAATTCTGCCGCCGGTGATAAGCGTGAAGACGGGTCCTGAAATTACTGATCTCACTTTTCATTCTTTCTTTTTTCATTTATTTGCCGGACTGTATTGTTTGTAAAGCATCATGACGGGGCTGCAGCGAGCCCTCACGTGGACGGCAGGGTGCGGCACAATTGACAGAAAGTCAATCCATCACATCAAAAAACAAAAAAACACAAAAGCGTACTGATTTGAAATCCACCTTCAAAGTGAACCAGGATTTAGAACATTGTTATTCCAAGAAACACTAAAAGGTCTTTCCGAGTTTTACAAGGTTTTAGGTTCTCATTTAAGGATCCTGCAGCTCCTAACGTCAGCTGAGTAGCCTGGCTGCATGTGTGGATGTAAACTCTCTTAAGGCTGTGAGTTTTCAGAGGTTATTTACTGAGGTGAAGCTGGTGTTGCCAGATTCTTACACCTACACTGAGGCCAGTTACATCACCGCACATGGACACCCCATTTACATCTGGTATTGAGAAGTATCTCAGCCAATACAGTACAATGTGACCACAATACAAAGAAACCGCTTCCACGGCCAGGGAAGAAGAAAAGGAGCTCATGCAGCAGCATCACTTCCTGAAAGTCTCGAGGGACCACTGTGACGAGTGGCAAGTTAGTAACGTTAGCCTAGTTAGCCTGTCAATAGATGCCATCGACTGTGTCCATCTGTCCCTCGCCGTGCACATCTCAGCAGCCCCTCGAGAGGATCCCGCATTGCTTTGACCTGAGACGCTCCGTCGCTGACGAGTCGGCCAGCTTTGCACGTGGATATCTGATCACGATGCAAGCAGAGTTGAGATAACGGGATGACTTATAAAACATAAAGGCCTGCAATCAGATGTCATCATACAGATACAGCTGATAGCAGGAAATGGGGTCAGAAACAAACTGTGTGGAGACACGAGTCAGATTCTCCTTGCAGCCTTGTTTTTGACGAACCATATGGCATTTTTGAAACTTCAAAGTCTGGGGCTCCCACAGTGTGTGCTTTTCTACTGAATCTCATTTCATGTTCAAGCAGAACGGGAAGTCATTGCTGAATAAGTGGGATTTAGGTCAAAGCTTGATTTTTATCCGCTTTTTAATTAGCAGCAAAGATATGTTTTTACATTTGAAGTGTATAAAGGGCATTCCTACTGGTCGGCAGCCAAGATCAACAAGATGTTCACACCATTTTGTGTGTGTGTGTGTGTGTGTGTGTGTGTGTGTGTGTGTGTATCAGCATTTAACACCTCCTCCGAGCATTTGGTAGCAAGTGTGAGTCAATGGGACATGAAACCATGATATGGACATTATATGAAAATCACAACAGCTCTTTCCATTACTGGAGTTATGCAGTGATTCACATGAGCGGCTCGTAAAGGAGGAAAATATTCTAAAGTTTACCTTTTAAGGGGCCATAAAAAGAACGCACTGGCATTTTGCTTTAAATGACATTTATACTGTCTCGTCACAAGAAATACAGCCTCAAGTTAGATTTTCAAACGTGAAACAAACTGCTTCTAACCTGAAACACCAGTGACATTTGCACAACCATGAACAGCGACGTCCAGATCTTTGCATAGAAACAAAGCTGCGATGTAAAAGAAAGATAAAAGAAACCAAGAGCAAAGTCTCATCGCTGATTCCTGAGCTGCTCTTGCGTGAAAAAACTGAATGAAAAGCCGTGTTGATCCAGAAGGATATCTGGTGGATATTATATCACTTGTTCTGCTTGCATTAATATGAAACAAAGGTGATTTACATGCTGATCAGACTGTTTTCTACACTGTCACGAAGCCTAGTGCTGCTTAAAGATGCACGAGTTGCTAAACTGTGAGATTAACACTGAATTGTCAGCAATAGGATATTGGCAAAGTGATTTACCTGACCAATATTGACCTTTTATTACATCTCATATATTGTCCAGTCAGTCGGGTCCACCTCTAATATGATAGAGGTTCCTCTCTGACCACAGCTACTAAAACACTGTGTGAAAACCTAATAACATTTTGGTGAAAAGCTTTTAAAGTCACATCTCCAATCAGGACTGTTGAGGAGGCTCCAGGTGGTCCGCAGGGGAGTAATAGTTGAATTAAGATGTGATGTTTGTGACCCTCCCCACAAAGACTTCTTTCTCACCACTGACATCTTCTAGTGTTTAGTGAAGATGGATCAATACTAACTCAACAACTATTTTTGGAAGCGGAGATTCAGTCGGATCCAATAAGCGCGTGCGGTTTATTGAGTGTCGGAGAACCTGTCTCTCTTAATAAGTTACTGTTTCATATTGGCTCTTAACATCTCATTTGTATTCTGGTGAAACTCTGAAAGTGGGGTGATTGTTTTAGTAGTTTCCTGCCTCTAGTTCCCTTGTTTCATGTCTCTGTGCTCGTCAGCTATAATTGAACTGTCTGTAGTAAGAGTGGGTTCCTTTTCCCCCACGTGCTCCTCATCAGACTTGTGTTTCTCCCCATCTGTCCAGGCGGTCTGTTCATCAGAAACACGGATCAGGAGTACACCGCCTTTCGCTTGGCAATCTTCCTGCACAACACCAGCCCGAACGCCTCGGAAGCCCCGTTCAACCTGGTGCCTCACGTGGACAACATCGAGACGGCCAACAGCTTCGCCGTCACCAACGCCTGTAAGTCAGTCGCATGGCTTAATGTAACGTGTTGGTGCACTGTTGGGTTTATGATCACAGTTAAACAGGAGAACGAGGCTTCTTGTACAGCAACGTGTGCCATGACATTTGAGCAAAAGTTCAATTTCAAGTTTAATTTCAACCTTATTTTGTAGTAAAGTGTGCACAGATTAAACAAACAAGTTACAACATGTTCATCGGTTGAACATGAATGTGTTTTAAAGTGCAAAAATGTTCAACTTTGGACAGAGCCATGCTAGTTGTTTCCACCTGCTTCCAGCCTTTGTGCTAAGCTAGGCTAATCACATCCAGACTCCAGCTTTGTGCTTAATGCACAGACGTGTGTGTCAAAACATTGGAAATCTTTTTTTCTTTCCTGGTTCAACTTTGACCTTCTGTGTTTACCAGAGTTGTGTGCACACAGTTTTCCTGTGCAATGAGGTATTGCAGGAGTATTGCAGACATTTCGGGTTCACTCACCTTTGGTTTCACCTCCCAGTAAATTGGTTTAAATAAATAGCTCAACTTTTGGCTTGTTTCTGTAAAACCTGTCTGATCCTGCTTGTGTTTGTTGCCTCGTTGGACCTATTTTTAGCGATTTTCTGTGTTCCTACATCTCCGCAATTTTTTCTGTGATTATAATGTAATCATAAAGGATAGAAATGATATCCAAAACTAAGAATATAAGACCCACAGCCTATTAACTCTCCAGCTCCGTTATGATAAATAAGCATATCATCATCATTATTAGTCAGCCTAGGATCAGTGTTAGCTGTGGCAGAAGCAGGAGTAATTATAGAAAAAAAGGTTCATGTTTAGATTTAAATAGTGTGTGTGTGTGTGTGTGTGTGTGTGTGTCTGTGTGTGTGTGTGATGGGGCAGTACAGCTGTCTCTGTGTGTGTCTGGTTTACAACTGATCTGAGCAAAGCAGCACACGCTGAAGGGGACAGCAGCTGTAAACACACACACACACACACACACACAATGCTATGGTTAGAACAGTAGTAAGCAGTGATTTTTTTTGCGATGATCTCCGGGGAAACGTCCTCTTTCTTTCTTGATTTCTGTGTGTGTGTGTGTGTGTGTGTGTGTGTGTGTGTGCAAAGGGATGGGGGTTCCCACAAAGACCATAAAACACAGCAGCCTGCTGTCTTCTACTATCTCCAGTGTGATCTGGTGTTAGAAAAATCAATGGCTAAATTAAGCAGAGAATGAAGTGCTGTTATGTTTGTTTGGTAATTGTAGGGTGTGCGTGTGTGTGTGTGTGTGTGTTTGTGTGTGTGTGTGGGGGGGGGAATTGTCTCATTCTGTGTTCACATTGAAGGAGTAAGTCTTGAGCTATTTACTCCGGCTTTTAAATTGAATGTAACCATTTAGCGCCTCATATTTCCCTTTCAGACCACACCCGGGGTTTCCAAACTCACATTATGTTTTGTATATTTGCACCATTAAAAATATGTCAATGCAGCAATATTTACTTCCTGTTACGATGCAAACTATCACTGGATTATTTTGATACTGAAGAAAACTTAAAAACAAGATGATTCTCAAGCAAGTTCTGTTATAATGTTATAAATTGTGCGATAAAGGAGCTTATTTTTTTAATTTTTAAAAATAATTTCTAAACTGATTTATGGACGTTTGAATGGACACCGGAGACAACGATATCCTCGGAAAGTGTAACTCACGCTGAATCTAAAAATATGTGTATCATGGCTTTATTATATTTGCTTTTCTGTGGTGGGAATTGGAAACTTGTTCATGTAAGAAAACACTTGAAATGCTCCGATGACTGATAGCAATGTATCTGTAAGGCTATGTCTACTAATGACCTCTGAGATGAAATTACAGTAGATGACGCTGTATTGGTTGCTGCGGGGAAACGAGTTGTGCCGGCAGCAGATGGAATAATGCAGGAACATTTTGAAAAAATAGGTTATGAGCACATGAAAAGAATACAAGATGAGCAATTAAAAACTGTTTGAGGGTGAAATATACTGGATATATGCACACATAAATATACAGCTGACAGGGTATTTAAAGTGGGCTGGGACAGAGAGAGTATAAATACTTATATACTTAAATATATAGGCTGCAGAAAATGAAACCTCTATTTCAATAATCCTTTTGCATTTGCTTGTTTTTCACTTGCAAGGTTACAGTATCCTCGAAACAGGTATTTTGTGCTCGCCCGGTCAATACAGACACTGAATTGAGGCAGCGAGGCAGGAAAAGCTCTAATATCCAATAAGAGGAGGAGAATAAACTGTATATTTCCAAGAACAGAAGAAACTATGGAATTTTTCACCTCTAGTCTAATGGCTGCACAGTCACAGGAAGTGAGTCTGCAGTGCATTGATTGTCCAAGCCAAATCAGAGCAGAATTACATGAGCCAATCAATGGCTCTGATAGCTCAGGGCCAGCGGGGAATCTGAGATCGAACCACATCACTTGTTTTCGGCCCCCCCACCCCACCCGGTTTTACATTTCCCAGTGTCTTTATTCTTTTTTTCTTCTTGGTCCCTGTTTTGTCTCCATTGTTGCGTTACCATGTGACGTTTAAGGGCATAGTGTACATTTGGGATGGGGAGATGAGAGAAGGAGCTAATTTGTGAAGAGAGATTAGGCCATTCAGCGGCTGCTGTCAGGAAGGCTGAAGGGGATAATTGGTGGGAGGACGGGGACAAATGTTGTTGTATGTTCCCATTTGCCATTAATAATCATTCTGTAGACCCAGAAGCTGATAAATAATGTTTCATTACTTGATTAACTGAATAACCCCAGTGTAGGGTTACTGGTGTCGCTGTGTGATGTCCAGCTACTCGTTACTTTTTATTTGGTTGGTTTTCTCACAACTTTCAAAGTTCCTACTGTTGGTAATTAACACAGCGATATAATGTGTGAGCATCAAGCTAATTGTGACCCCTCTGTGTAATTACAATTAACAACTGAGACAATGGTCGAGACATTTGTTAGCCTCGGTGTCGCAGTGGTGGCATTCAGAGTCTCCCACAGACTGAGGATTTATTTGCAGTGCTCGATTCTGTGGAGGCAAATTGGGCTTCTGCCAACAAATGAACTTTGTCTTTAACAAAGGAAATACTCCAAGATATATAGAAATACATTAATTCATTTGATTACAAGGCAATAATAGTGTACTTCTATATTTTATTTAACTGTTAATGTGTTTCATTAGAGCCCCCTATATAGAGCCGTTATTTGAAAAAAGCTCTGTTGTGTAAAACAAGCTAAACTCAGAGCCTCTGTGTGACAAATCCAGGAAAAGACCAAAACAAACAATGAACTGATCAGACTAACAGCAGCCAACGATACTTATTGTCCAAAATCTATTAAAAACACACCAGTGAGTCACACCGTTGTTCCTTTATTACCATGAACACACACATTGTAGTTTATTTGCAGAAAAAACGCACTACAATGCCAAATGTTCATTAATCCGCTGCTGAAAATAGTTCCCCAACAAATGCATCCTTTGCATTTAGAGTAATGTAATGTTTCCTCTAAACTACAGCTGGCCAGCTGTAATGAAACTATATATTTCTTTTTAAAGATTCACATTTTCAACACAAACAAATGAACTTGTGCCTGACTGACACACATGATAGAGAAGAAATGACTCATGTATTGTCAGTTTTGCTCTTTTCATTTGATGAGAATAAGAAAAGTGTAGAATAATACCAGCCACATGCAACATTTGAAAGAAGACATTACACTCTTTCCCTTAGTCAATTGAATTCATTAAACCTTTCAGCTCTACAGCTCTACTTGTGTAGTTGTGGTTTCATGTAATGTATTTATCTCCGACACGGTTATCAGATTTTGACTACTGCATTCTGGGAGTTTGGAAAGAGGACATTGGGTCAAACCAGTGACACAGTTGTTACTGACTGGCCTGGAGGAGCATCAGTTGTGGAGAGCGAAATGTTGCCTTCTGTCACCTGCAACTGCAACATGATGCATCGTTTCACTGAGACTGAAATATGAAGGTATTTGGTTTTCACAGCGCACTCACAAAGGTGGCATGCCTTCACACAGGAGGCAGATTTCAGTCTGTGTGTCTGTGCTTTCTTTATTTGCAAACTGGCATTAAGACAGAGGATCCCTGTTTCTCAAAAGTGAAATGCCGAAACAACAGACTGCCTGGTTTATTATGAAACAATGAGCCAGCATGACGATCATTTCATGGATCTCTGCCTTGCTGTCAAGGTGCCATTGCTGGTAATGTGCTGACATTTAGCACAGAGTCACACAGACTGTTACAGCCTGTGAGTCCTTGAACTTGAATGGCTTCTCTCTCCCCTGGATGTGAGGACATCCCCCCCTAGGAATTCAGACTGCAAGTCAAAGAGAACATCCAGGTGTTGCTGACGACGGATGGTATCAAAGCAGCAAGGTATCAACATCACCAGTGAAATGTCTCTGATAAAAAATAGAAATAGGCAGAAAATCAAGGCACTGCGACCGTGATACTTGTGCAATACTGAATAATCTGGGATTTCCCATCTATTTTCAGAACAATACAGCTGATACACTCGAGAAAAATACCTCACTGAGGAGATTTCACCTCAACAAAAGTTTGCAGGATGTTTCTCTGAGCTCAGGTCCTTCACATTGAAGTGGAATGAAAATGAGGATTTTACGTGAAGGGAATAATTGAGTTTTTTTCTTGGTGACAGGCTGAGACTGCAGTGAATGATGAAGGAGTTGGAAACATGATTTTAAATCAAATATACCTCTAACAGAGGGGGAAAGTGGGTGTTACATCTCCACGCCTTCATTATAAACTACAAATGAAGGAAATGAAGAACTGGACCAACTCTAACCACTATCATGTCGAAAATAAAATAAAAAGATCTAATCAGTATGCCTCTGCGCAGCTGCAGTCATGTTCATTGCAGCTCATTCGTCCAGCTGACCCCTGTTTTGTGTTTTGCGGTAACCTCTGAACCTCACAGCCAGACAAAAGGAGTGTGGGGGCTGGAAGGGGTTCATGTGACCCCCTGCCTACGCCTTCATTGAAACAAGTGACATCTTAATCTGCATTGAGTCATTTATATTCAGCATGGCACTCTAACTCACTCCAGATCCAGATAGCGAGCAGCCTGCTCTCCTATAGGCACTCGTGCAGCATAGGAGACCCTACATTTTCTCTGCTGCTCAAACGTGAACACACGGCTTCCTTGTCTGAAACAGCTCTCCCATTTGTGCTTTATGTGTTCCTGTGTTCCTGTGTGTGTGTGTTTGTAATCCAGCTGTGCAGCATGTAGCTCTATTTAAGTCTATTATCTCTCTCTCAATGGGCTCCGTTCAGAGGGGCTCTTCTGCTCTGTAGTGCTATGCTTTAAATGGCTGTCTGTGCCCTCGCATATGTCTGAGGATTCTTCTGCAGGTGAAAATATACAGGCCTTTCGGCGATGTATACTTTGGTGCGTGTGTGCGTAACGGCTGGTGTTTGGGAAAAGAAAGGATGTAGAGAAAGTGGGGGAGGGGGCTGCTAATGAGAGATTAATGTGGCGATGCAGGGAGGAAGATGGAGGATGCAGAGGTGAGGAGATGTAGAGGGTAAAAGGAACAGGAGGTGATGGGGAAAGGGATTCATTAGTCTGGTAAAAGGTACAAATGTAAGCGTGATAATGTGAGTAAACCCAGCTCATGTAGACCAGACTCTGGGCTTTTTAATAGAAGGATCAAAGTTACTGTTCTATGTTCAGCTGTATTAGCATTTATCTCCTGTCCCTTAAGTGTGTGATGGTGCAGCGTTAGTTATATGCTGCTAAATTTAGTCAAGGCATTTTGATGAAAAGTGCCCCCTCGCCTCACCGTTTGTATGGCGGGCAAAATGCAAGGACGTCCACTAAAAGAGTTGACTTTGCAGAGAAACAGCACAGTCATATTTCTTTTTGCATAACGCTCTGCAACCCTGACAACCTGCCAGAAATACAGCATTTGAATCTATGATTTTTGTCAAAGATTAGAGTTTCATGTCAGGTTTCTACCAATATACGTAGAGAAACAGAGAATTTCACCGCTTATTTAATGTAATAGCCTCATAAGGTGGACACAGATACATGGTTTAGATATGTAAAACATGCGTTAAGTGTTTCACATCAGCATGACTCATTCAGCATCTCCACCTTTGTCGAAAACATAATCGAGCAAAGTAAACGGCACTGAAAACGCTTAGCTTTCGTTTCTTTTTCTGTGACTTTGTTATCGCATAAACCCCAGAAGTCCTCCATTTAGAAAATAACACGACAACATTTTATTCAACACTTTGTAAAACTCGTAACTGTGCGACTAAATGTGGAATTTTTTAAATGTAATTTCTCTGTTGGTTTCCTCTCATCCTCTCATTCATCTTGGTCTTCTCCCCTTCCACCCCCCCGATCTGTGTACTGGTTATGTAAGTGGCCCCCTGAGGTGGGGCTGTGTGTGTGTGTTTGTGTGTGTGTGGAGGAAGGTTGAGGAAGAACGCTGAGGAGACAACTTGCACTGAACAACATAATGTGATCCCACAGATGCCGTTTGATTCATGTAATCGATACCATTATTGACTTTGGTTAAAATGTTTTAAGAAGTACAATAAAGCAAAATAATTACGGAGAAAACGTCATTTGGAAATCAGAGAAAAAGAAGAAAACATCAGTGTTGTTCCCACAGAGAGAAATAAATGTAACCATGAACCCAAACAGATACCTTCCAGCAGCCAGTGTTGTATTAAAAGTCCTGCATTTAAAATGTTACTTAAAGGTGGAGATGGTAATGTTTTCTGTGGTGTAATTGGGCAACAAATCCATATCAACCGTGCAGCATATTGTACTTCAAGTGGTCTGAGAGCAAACCTCTACTTCAGCCCCCCCCCCTCGGTTCAGCCCGTGACGGGAGACTTTAGCCAATCACAGGTTATTTCAGAGAAAGACTGTGTTCGTAGTGGCTTTTCTACAAATGTAGATCATCTGGCTCATTATGTTCCATGCCATATAAAGTGTGTCATCTTGGAAAGCAATGACAACCTATTTTGCCACTTAGTTTGGAGGACTTGTCAGATAAGTATAGGAGGGTTTTAGGCATTTGCACAAATGACTGATGCTGCTGTTGAGGTGAGTTTCTAAACTCAGCTGACATCAGATAAGATCAGTTATATATCAGATCAAATACGGCCTCAGCTTCAAAATCCATGAGAGCGTTGAATTGAAAAAGAGTTTTATTTTCGGATGAATTCAACTTTTAATTTGGCAGAATATGTTATTTCTTCTCCCAAGAATTAGTCTGGCTTTAATTTGAGGTTTTCCTGACTGTTGATTTAACCGTCAGATATCTGTGACACTATCCTTCTCATACTCAACCAGAAGATCCATCTTTTCTTAGTTTGAATCTTTAAATATTGTCTTTTGGCTGGGCAGCCAGAAGTTACTGTATATTCAAAGACTATAATGGTTTTCAATCCTCCAAGCCAGAAACAGAAAGTCAACTTTATACATCGTTAAACTGCACTGCGGTCTGCTCATTTAGAAACAGGCAGCAGGCCATGCTGGACAGTGCAAAGGTAGAGAACTGCATAGGTTTGATGAGTGATGTCCTTTGTCATTTAAAGGGAACGACTGAACATTCAGGTTCCGTCAATGCTGTGAAGCAGTCTCACCACCTTCTCATTCAATTAGAAATCTATTTTTGGACATGAGGATGTTCAGATGGATTTTCTGCAAACTAGGACAGGAAGTCATGCCAGTTACTTTGTGTTAATCATTTAGAGGCTTCTGTTCAAATTTTTGCATCTTTGAGCCCCGTCTGAAATAAAGCCTCAGAAAACAGAATCGGGTAAACGCGATGGTATACATATATATATAATATATTATATAAACGAGCCATCGTTTGCTATAAATTAAGCCAAGGTGGCTTCAAATCACCTCACTCAGGATTAGAGAATGCGATGTCTTCTGTGACACACCTCTGCTTCACCAGTTATTTAGTTATATTTCATCGTTTTAAGGCGGACTGTCCTGCGGGGAATTTATTTGTGTTTTGTCCGATGATTATAAAAGTTGAACCGGACTCTAAAGTAGTAGAAGAAGCCACATTAAAGATGCATTATGTATGTGCACGTAATGTGGTCCATGTCAACCTTCAAACAACCGTATCAGTCAACTGTTAATATCAACAATGTTCACGCAGCATTAACGCTAATGAAAGCCTAACGGATTGAAATGAATTGCTTAGCGAGACAGAGATGCCCTGAATATTTTAAGAGACTGACAGGGACAGAAAGGGGAGTGGGAGGGAAATAGCAGTAGGTCTGCTCTCGGATCACAGTGAATAAGTCGTGTGAATTCACAGATGGGTTTTAACAGGAACACACTCTGGCCAGGGGAGTTGTTCTCACATACCGGAGGATGCTGTTACAGCTCACACACATACTCATGCGTACTGCACGCATGAGCCGCTATCACATTTTTCTAAATGACAGGAAGAAGGTGCAACACTGCGATCACGCAGATTTCAAGCTGCAAGAGGTTCCTTGGTGTGTAGATCAAGTGGAGAGTGCAACACTGAAGAGACTGAAATCATCACGATAAAAGGAAATCACGAACAATATGTGTGTGCGTCCTGATTTTGTTGTGAAATTAGCATTTTAATTCATTCTCTGCCCTCTTCTCTTCAGCTCATTCTGAAGAGGTTATAAGACTATCTAACTGTTGGTTAACTATTCATTCGCTTACAGATGAAAAGTCAAATTCATAAGATATAAAACGCACCTTTGCTCAATTCAGTACACTCAAGGACTTTGCTGCTACAGCCTTACTACCAGTTTGGTATGACTGGTAGCTTATGGTGGCTAACGTTAGCACACTTTAGATAGTCGGATCACTGATCTTACTCATGCTACTGTTACACTACACTTGAGCCTACCACAGATAAACATCTCACCTCTCTGGGAGACATGTTTGTTGTTTCCTGCTTGTGATCCAAGTCCGCCGGCTTTAAAGCTGCACCTAGCAATATTTGTATTTGAAACTGACCAGTACTGGTTGATACCCATGTGATATTTAGTGTGCATTACCTGCAAACCGCAGACAGAGTTAGCAACTAGCTGGTGAACACAGTGCATCAAGTAGAGCCAATATTGACTAAGTTTCATCAGTTGGACAGAAAGGTAACACGTATATAATGTAGAAAAATTTAATAAAGCAACCTTTAAGCAGCCTACTCAAGGGGAAGTCAGCGTGCTATAATCCTGCCGGTGTACAGTAGACATTTCCATGCTGTGACCATCATCACTGAAATAGAGGTAAAGAGGTTATTATTCTCAATTATTTGTTCCATCTACGCTGCATGCGCTTGCATCATAGCAGACATGAGAGGCGAGAGCTGTGATGACTCAGCACAGTATAATAAAGTGTTTTTCACTTTGTTTCAACAAGGTCATTCTTTCATTGTGAGCCCAAATAAAGGACTTCTTACTAAGTTTCCCAAGACGTTCTGATAGAAAAGCGTAGCCAGACAGACGAGCTGTGACGAGCTGTGACGAGCTGCGACGAGCTGTGACCTCTGCGCTGCCCAGGAAGACAAATGAATGACACATTCCTTAGTTAACTGAGTGGGTGTGACCAAACAATTAGCAGCTCTGGTTTAATGGTCATTAGATTTCTAGTGTGAGTTGAGGTGCTTTGATTGAGAAACCCTTGGAGGACTTTGCTCATTAGCCACAGTGTTCATTAGTTAGAGGTCAAACGGTCAAACTCCGACTGAATCATGACCCGACTTCTCTTTGCCCCACAGTTATGACGAGCTCTTGACCTTTAACCCCTCCTACTGGTCTGTTTGTTTGTTTTTTGGTCATTATTTTTATAGGTAAGACTTATACAGACTTACATATAGGTAAGATTATCCAAAAAAGAAATATGGGGTTTTTAGGCTTCTCTAAACACTGAAAACAAACCCAGGCTCATAATCAAACTATTAGCTTTAGATGCAAGTCAGATAAAGAGTTTGTAGCTTTAGGGTGTTTGATGGAGGTCCCACTTGGATGCTGCGGGTGTGTGGCTTTAAATGTGGGTTTCCTGTGTGAGAAAGATGTCTTTTCTCTCCAAAGCTTTTCTTAGCTTTGATAAACAGCTGCAGGAAGTCATCATGGCTTCTCAGTCATTCTTCAGTGTTAAATAATGCCACCGAAATGTGTGCACGTCCTCGGTCAGCTGTCACACATTCCCATCAGAGCTTGTTACACATTCACGCTGCAAAGCTTGTGTACAGTTACTGTAAAGACTAAAGGCTTCATTTCAGAATAAACCTAAAAGTGCATTGATGCCAGTATCAGTTGATATAATCAAATTAGACTTAAATGCAGCTCTAATTCCTCGAGAACAAGGAGAAAAAATATTAAAGCAGCTCTTTTTATTATATTAATAATGGATCAAAAATGCTTTTCATTCAAATCAGCAAAGTGATTTGTGATTTCCACCTCTGTAATGCATGACTAAAGGTTAGGGAAATATAATCTTTAGCACTTTTTGCCGTTTTAAGCCATAGTTTGCAACAGCTTCTTCTTGTTTTCGCCACATACCGGGCGAGCTGACAGCTACTCCTCCGTCCATAATAGCATGTGCAAAGCAGAAGGGTCGATTTTGGGACATCAGCGTAAACTGATCACACAAACGTTTCTGGCTTCTATCAAAAGAGCAACGGTCACTGATGTGCACTTTTAGCTACATGAATGAAACGTACTTACATAATTCTAGGAGTAGCACCAGCATTAGCAGTGGTAGTAGCAGGAGTAGCGCTTCACTCTAAATAAAGTATTCTTTCCAGCAGAAATAACAAAAAAAATCACAGGACGCTGATTTGACTTTTAGCAAGGCCACATTTTGCACTCTTCTTTCTCTGTTCACACAGATGCACATCCACACTGCTGACATAAGGGCTTATTTTCGGAGACAGCTTGCAGTGGATCTGGAGAGCGAGCGGGGAAGCGGCTTGTTTATGCGATGCCCTTGACATTTCCCGGCTCCTCACTTCAGCTCAGTCTGAGAATCAAAACGCATTTCATTGAACCGCGGTCCTGCAGCCCTGGCGCTACATCCAGCCCCCGCCCCCCGTGCCCTGCCGCACCCTGGCAGTGATAATGAATTGTCCTTGAATTCTGACTGGGGATCTTAAACCCCCTCCCCTCCTCTGAGAGTAAATCCGCTGACTTGCCCGATCCTGTGGGAACAGACTGCATGATAATGCACATTAATGGCTCAGAGAGAAAAGACCTTTCCCTTCGACGCTGCATGACTGGAACCGGTGAGATGTTTGATTCTGTAAAAGAAACAAAGAAGGAGATGGAGGCGGGAAGGGAGAGGGGATAAAGGGATAAAGGGAGGGATGGAGGGAGTGGGAGAAATGAAAAGCATGTTTGACTTTGATTTGTCATATTATCAGCGGTGAGACTGAAAATGCAAACGGCTGCAGATAGAAAGAAAGAAAGGATCCTTTAAGAACAGAAGCAAATACTCCCGCCATCCAGGGTTTATGTGACTTTGTAGGATAATAAAAAATGAAAAACCTGGTCCTTACTGTACTTCTGCTCTGTAAAATTGCCGGGAGAAGTTGTTTGGAAAATTCAGACTGTGTTGTGAGCTGTCAGGAGGAACAATGTGAGAATGTATTTTGTTATGCAACACTAAGATTAAAAAATTTCAAGAAGGACGTGTCGAAAGAGGTGGATTTAGATTTTTACCACTTCTACCACTTCCAATAGTCAATGCAGGTTTTAAATATAAGAAATGCTTCTGATGCTGTGTGTGAGGGGTTGACTGGTTTATTAACTTAACTGTAAGGGGTGGAGGGAGACAAACCTGGCACTTTGTGGTGAAAAGTGATTTCACACTTTATATTAGTTTGATTACAGCTGCGCTCGACATCAACCAGTGTGAGACATCAGCATCGCAGAGCAGTTTTCATAAAACTTACGGAAGCTCCTAGATGCCAGAAAAAGAATCATTATTTTACTGCATGTTTGTGAACATTATCACCTTTAATTCTCCGTCTCCTAGAAATGATATTTATATACTACTACTTTGCAACTGCAAATACATTTTGAAGGAAACGTAATGCTGCCTGGATTGAGTTTTTTATCAACGTGAGGAAATGTTGTTAATGAACTTACCTGGGAAGTCACAAAAATGTTGATACTGAATGTATTTTGTTCCCAACAAAATATCTGATCTTGCAATACAATGTCCACTTGTAGTGACTAACACATTACTTAACAGTGAACACAGGGAGAGAAAAATCACAAAACACAACGCGATGATCGACATTTAGACAAAACCAGGCGAAAAAGAAAGTCTTTGAGACGAACCCAGATACTTCTAAACTTTTTCAAATGTTTTGCAATTTCAAAGGAAGTCATTGAATATTAACTCACAGTATAGTCTAATGGCAACGTTAGATACCACACATGAAACTATTGTTCAAACACAACTTAAAATACCCACAATAATTGTTTGGCTGCTCTCGTGTTGTAGCTACCTCCCTCTCTACATCATCACTTTTCAGTTTTCCCTGAGATCCTTTGCCCCAATTTTTCAATCTGTCCCCCAAACACACACACACTCACACACACAAACACACATCATTCATACCACGCCACGGATCCAGCCCTCCTCCCAGTGTTATTTCCCGTCTCCATGGGGAGCTGAGGGTGGGTTAATGAGGCAGACAGGCCAGATGATGCTCCTCCTGGTGAAGAACATCCAAAATGTCTTAAACCTTGCATTATGCAAGAGCCCTGTCTAACAATAAAAGCGTGATAACACAAGATGAAAGCTGTTTGATGCTGTTCAGCTTACAATACTTGTTTTGAAATGTGAGTGTCTGATCAACAACCTCCTTGTATACATCTACATAAGTAGTACACTTAAAAAGAAATTTGGTAATTTGTCAATCTGGGAGCTATTGTCACGCTTCTATACGTTCTTAAAAGTGTAATCAGGCACCATGTCAAACACGGAGTCGTTCAGTCCAAACGAAAGGAAGCACAATTAGCAATTAGCCATAACTAGAGTCTCTTTTTATCATACAGCGGTAGTCAATGATAACAGCACAACAGGCTCCTTGCCATTTAAGTTTTTGCAAAACTTGCAGATAAGAATAATCTCCTCTTCCTAACCTTTGAGCTAAACAAACAAGCTAAATTGGAAGTAACACATTTGTCATCCAAGTCAGCCAACAAGTTGACCAGGAAGTGGATCAGCTATGCGATACAGTTTCTTACAACGTGGGTTTATCCAGGGAATACTGTCTGTGTTTACTTCCAGTTAGACTCAAAAACAAGCATTTGAGAAAGTGTTTGTATTTTTAAAAGCTGCAGGAGGCTCAGGCTCGCTGCCCAGATCATGATTGTCCTTCCTGGAGTCCACATGTTTTTCATTTAACCAGGTTCTCCTCCAATGTATGTTCTAAAAAACACTGTCAGCCAATAGCCATGCTTTATATAGTGCTTTTATAGTATTTGACCTGATGAGAAAGGCATTACGATTCATCCTGAGGGGAACATCTGTACCAGACTCCATGACAAACCATCCAGCAGTTGAGACATTTGACTCAAACCTAAAAATCAAGCTTTCGGTGGCGACAGAGGAAAAGTCAGGGAATCACCAATTTCATTGGGGTTCATCCTCTTGGGACTAAGAACGTTTGTACAAAATGTCATGTCAATACACTCGACGACTGTTGAGATATTTCAGTCTGACCCGAAGATGTGGTCAGACAGTCATCTCTACCGCCACGGTGCCAGTGTGGTGTGCCTTGTTAGATGGTTTAGATAGAAGTCGGTGTCTGGTTGGGGCGACTGATGGGACTGAAAGATAATAGGTACAACAAGAGAGAAGACGAGGAGCAGGGGAGAGAGAGGGAGTGTAACAAGAAAGTGTGCTCAAGGAATAGAAGAGATTTTCTGATGTGGTTTGACACCAGCCTAATATAAAATGTAAACACACACAAGCAGGGCCTCTCGTTGATGTGGATGGGTAGTTATGGGGGAACAGAGTTGTGTTGTTATTGCACAAAACTAGCTCAATGTTGGACCAAATCCAGTTAGGTGTCCTCCTCTCTCCCGCAGCTTGTTTATTCTGAGACTTTGAGAAAAACGAGGAAACTTTAATGATCTCTGCAGGGAAATTGGTTGTTACAGCAGCAAAGGAGAAACAGGACACAGTATGTGTGAATAACTGTAAAGTAACTGTAAAAAACTGTAAAAAACTGTAAAAACAAGTCTGAGACAATGACAGCAAATGGTTTAAAACATGATTTGCTGATTTACGTGTGTACATATGCTCATAGAGACTATCCAACTACAGTTGTAGGTTGTCCTGAATTAGTGTGTAGTATTGGGTTCAGACCCGATCAAGGCACTTTGAATCGATCCATTTATAAATCCTTTGTTGTTCTTACCCCAAGTACACCAACTGTCAGAAATGCACTCAGCTGAACAAATAAATAAGTAAATAAACAGCAGCGGCAGTTTTAATGAATGATATCCACACTGACAGCGATCTCACCAGCTGACTCTTTGTCTCGATGTCTGACAGTTTGCAGGTGCATCACACGTCTAAAGGGGCTGCTATCAGTTGAAAACTGCACCTGAACTGCAGTCATTTGTTCATGCTGGAGAAGAAATGCTGCAGCAGATCAGCAAGCGGGGGGGAGGGGGTTCACTAAGACACATGAGCTAAATGAACATGTTGTATTTTTCTCGCTGGCCAAGTCACCCTCCATTTCATCCTCCAGAATGTTTTCCATCCTCTGTGCTCCTGCATCCTTTCATTTTTTATCATCAGACATCAGATATTACATCAAGTGCACTTGAGGGACACAAAAAATGTATCATATGTATTGTCTTTATTGAGAAATACCCATTATCATATCTTCTGTGTTCATTGTTATTCCTGCACTGTAGCTCTGCTGTGAAGAGAAGCTGTGTGGTTTTCTCCAAACTGCACAAAGCTTTGATCTGGATTTTCAGATTATTTTGTAAACTCCAGATGAAGCCGATAATGTTCAGTAAGATGTCAGGAAGACAACATCAAGTCGAGACTGTTTTAATGTAACGTCTTGACTTAAATCTTAATTAGGAGAATGACACAGATGGACCAAATAACCTCCAAAAACTATTTACATCAGAAATGTATTATTTGAAATATTTAAATTGGCTTTTAATTGTCCAGATGACTTATAATGTGAGAGTGTGACACATCATTTTGACACTCATTCGACTCCATTATCATAAATGTCAATCCGTATAACGTAAACATAACCATGTGCTGATGAAAGCAAAGACATAGTGAACAAGTGATAGAGCCATGTTGGTTGTAAGGGGCTCTAGCTCAGGTATAAGTCATAATTTGCTTACCAGAGCTAATGGAAAATGTACCCCCCATTTTAATTTGAATTGAAAACCTCTGTGTGGGACTCCAGGAGTTGTGACATGTTCTCTTGCTAGCCTTTATTGCCTTTTGTGCTTTAAGTCATATATTACATTCAGCAGAGCCACATAGAAAATTAAGAGTTCTCCCAAATCTGTGTTTGATCCGATAGTGACTTCATGTAGTTTTCAAATCTAGTTTTGCAAAACTAACGTTTGTGACAAGATAAGAAAATGGCGATACGTCAGAATTGGTGGAGTCTACAGCCATGCTAGCAGCTCTGTGAGGCTGCACTTAACACAGCTGTCAGCATGATAACATGCTCACAGTGACAATGCTAATATGCTGAGTTTTACATGCGTGTTTTCATGCTAACATTTGCTAATTATCACTAAACACAAAGCACATCTGAGGGTGTTGGGAATGCCATTAGTTTCCACCTTGGTGGGTCAGTAGGATTCATCCTCTTGGACCCAAAAATGTCTGTATAACATTTAATGGGAATAAATCCCCCCCCCGATGAAATCACTTCTTCAGCAATCAGCATAAATATGAGATATTTGCATTGTCACACTTTTGTTTTTCAAAAGTCCTCATTGGCCCTTCATTTATCCCGGCCTGAACTGTGTCGTAAAAAGATGTGAGCTCTTCAGATCACCGGTTTCAGTGCTGTGCGAGCTTCTTCAGCTGGGCTCTGTGGTTAAAAGGAGCAAGGGAGTAGGGGGGGGGGGCGAGGAGATAAATCCTGAGACCAAATGGTGTTGATAACGCTTGTTACCAGCCGTAATGAGGTCAGAGTCGCCGCTGTCTGGCTCAGATGGAGATTTATACAGAAATGAAGAGGTCCAGCAGTCTTCCTCAGCACATACCAATAAAGATGGATCTATTTGAGTAGCTTGGAGCTTGAAGGGTGACGGCCATGATAGGGAATGTCGGTGGTCTGATACGGGGTGAGACACACATGCAGGGCCGTTTCATATTGTTGAGAAAAATGACTTCTTGGACGTTTAAATGAGGTACAACGAAGCGTACTCACAGCATCCCTTGTTTTTGATGATTGACCATCTAACACCAAACTGTGCTTTCACATTGTGAACAATTTAGAAAATGTGTTACTCTTTTCTGACCAACAGTGGGTGGTGGGAGATGCTTGATTGCATCCATGTTGGAGTCTGTAGTTTTACATTTTTAAACAATCAAATCACACACTTTTGACTTTGCTTTGTGTTCACTTTTACATCCGCGTTTTGATGAACTGACCATAAGTATGGACTCTGCAGGACGGGAGTCATGAATCTGATGATTTAGAAAAAATAAATAAAGACTTTAACACCAATAATCTGTGACTTTACTTGGACTTTAGCCTTTTGACTTGGAACGACTTGACCAAAGATTAGAAATAATGTTACACAGAATTGTGCAGTGTGTCCTGACAAATGAATAATCACAGGAGGGAGGTGCGCTCAGCATTGCAGGCCAGCAGACAGACAACAGATGACACCTCAGATTATCACTTTCTGACGTAAAGACTCTGCTCTGGAAGGCAACATGCAAAACCTTCGGCTCAGAAAGCATTCACTATTTCTTTAAATGGACTAGACTTGCTGTTACTTGGGACTTACCTGTCTTCAGACTGAACATCGGACTTCATATCCAAGACTTGAGACGTAGTTGTGACTTGCAAACAACTTTGTCCCGCCTCTGTTGTTGAGTCCAAATTTAGCTAACAAGTGCTAATAAGGTAGCATAAATGGAAGTAGTATAGAAACCAGACCTAAAGTCCAGTTCACAAGCCAAGAGGCAGTGATTTTCATCAACACCCACAATAAGAGAGTATACCAACATGTATTTCTATTTGTGGGGCGCTTTACTGCACGCCGACAGCCACAAACATCGAATGTACTGACACTACAGACTAGCTGTGCAGCTTTTAGCTCGCTGACAGATCCTCCAGATATTTCTGCATTGTTTATTCACTTTCTCTGCTTTTTCTCCTCTTGTCTATCCTCATTCATGTCGAGAGCATTTGTATAAAACATGTTCAAGTCATGCAGATGAAGCCTGAATTTGCAGCATCTTGCCCCAACCATTTTATTTACTTTTGGACACTAGGTGGGTCGTAACTGTAAATAATGGCAGTTAGTTTTTTACCCTTTGGTTACTGGGCATCAGTTCAGTGTCATCAAGCTGTAGAGCTGCAGAATCCTGTCCAAAATGAAACACCACGGTAGCACTTTATGAGTCTCACCCCAATCATCTGATGTATGAATTTCTGTGTCTGGGCCAGCAGGGAGGCTTCTTGGAAGTGGAAAGCAATTAAACACACAGGCTGAACCACTTCACTGTACTGAGCTTTACTGAAGTGTAACAGTAGCAGAAGGAGGAGAGAGACCAGAGGTTCCCACCGCCATGTCATCTCTTCTACGAGGCGAGAAAGAGACTACATTAGTAGCAGAACAAATACAGAGCAAAGAAAAGGAATGGGCTGCTGGGAACAGACACATTCAACTGGGAGGAGAGAAAGAGAAAGACAAAGAACAGGAAACACAGGGGATAACAGATGGAGTTTGGAGGTAGATACAGTATCGGGTTTGGAACTGAGCCGAATATTCCCTTGAGGATAAAAGGTGACAGCTTACCAGGTGCTCCTTTCACAAATAACTTGTTCTGTAAGACTGTCCAGTTGGAAATAGCAAAGTTATCCTTACAGCTACAAACTTTATCTCAATGAAATACGGTGGACTCGACAACATCCTTGACACTGCTCAGTCTCTGCAGTATTACTGGGTACAGCTAAAATGGCCTCTGCAGCAGATCAATGTGTTTTCTCCAACCTTGAAAACATCCTGATAATACATTTTCAAAATATCTAAATCTAGGCCAGTTGAAACCCACTAATAATGTTCTATACACAAAAGGACACTTCTGTTCCATCCTGAGCCAATACGTAATGGCACAGTCATTACTGATGTTTTTCTTATGTCCAAATAGCAAAGAGACACTTTCCGGGAAACTGTCAGGTCCTGAAAAACCTAAACAAAAACGTAAACGATCCTTCACAGTGTCGCAATGGCTCATTCCAACCTTGTGCATCAGCAGAAATTAAATCACATTAAGGAAGAAGAGATACCACGTCATGCCGCTTTACATTTTTTTCAAACTTTAACACGTGATTGATGCATTTTTCAACAATTGTACCCCATCTCAAACCGCTACGCACAGATGTAATTTCCCTGAAGATCATTGAAGACAAATACAACAAAAAACAAAACAGTCTCAAGGTACAAGTCCACCTTGTACCTTAATCTCTTGCCTCATAGTCATCAAATTTGAACTTCGCTATCAAAAGTTGATTGTTGTCTGTACATCTGTGGTTACAGTGCAAACAGGAACTGCTAGTTATGCATCATGACTCTGCATGGGGTGTTAACCCACAGCCAAGGCTTAAATGTTACCTTCCATGACCACGTAGCAGCAAAAGTATTTACAAGGGTGTGCATGCAAACATCTGCATAAATTGTGCTGCTGTACAGACCGCACATGTGAGGACACGTCCGCCTACAGACTACTCAATGTAGTACAGACAAAACTTGCAAAAACTTGACACTCTCCTCTGGACATGGAGGCAAAAACTCCATATAATGTCAACTTGTGTAAAGCCTTTTGGAAATAAAAGCTGTTTAAATGTCAACGTGTATAGTGACACTGTAATGAAAAATGGCTTTTCTGAGTAGCCTAACCCTAAAAATAATAGGTCATTGCATGTCATCTAAAGGAAGGGAAAAATGGTGAATGCTAGAGATAAAATTTTTTAATTCTTTTACAGATGGTGTTTGTGGGGAGTCAGTAAATTGAAATTGTGTGCATGGCTTTTTTTGCCCAACACACTTATTAAAAAAACAAATAATGTAATGGTGTCACAACACTGACCAGCCAGTTTTCAAGGTTACCTTTTGATTGTGCATCAATTTGGACTGAGAAAACAATACATGTTGTGTCGCGAGGCTTGTAAATGCAACACAGGGTCTTTAACTTTACATTCATTGCATATTTCACAACAGTAACAGTGGGAGTGAGGTGGAGCTGTTTGTGAGAGCTTGACAGGTGCCAGTTTAAACCCCAGGAAGGGCTGGGAAAATGGGGAAAGTCTTCTCTCTTTCAACAATTACGCTTAAAGACCTTGTAAGTGTTCTTTTGTCTCTCTGTGTGTGTGTGTGTGTGTGTGTGTGTGTGTGTGCGTGCGTGTGTGTGTGTGTGTGTGTGTGTAGATGAAAGAGATTGGATGTGCACGCTCCTCTGAGCACCCAGATGGTGTTTGCCAGTGACGCAGCTTTTAGCTAGAACCTTCAATTCTTCATCACACACATCACATACTGTAAACCTTCCACGCACGCACACACACACACAGACATACGCGCATGGGCACACGGGCACATGCACGCACACACGGACAGGCACACACACACACACACACACACATACACACTCCCTGTTGGGTCTTTCAGAGCTCCCTGTTGGTGCAGCCCAACACCGTGGCGTCGTGTTCAGGCATGACTCTCTCCTCATTAACCCTCCCATCTGGCACCAAGTTGTGGCAGTGTTTAAATGGAGGCATGCTTTCCATGCACTGTCACTCAATCACCACTTCCTCTCTCTCTCTCTCTCTCCTTCTCATTCGTACTGGTTCTCGCTTGCTCTCCCATGTGATTTGTTGTCTCAGTCTCCCCTCTCTCTCTCTCTGCGGTTCTCCTTTAATCTCTCAGGTTTGCTTGGACTAATTGTTGATGTTTCATTCACAATCAGACACGGTTCCATCACTGTCTTCCATCTCTGAATTGATGCACTCATCGTCATTGTGAGCATGTTAGCATGATAATATTAGCATTTAGCAAAAAGCATTGCTGTCCCTAAGTACAGCCTCGCAGAGCTGCTAACTGTGGTTTAAGCACAACATGCATGGATGTTAACTGATGCTGATAACACATCATACAGTTAACATGCTGCAGTGGGAGCCATTTTAAACACATGCTAACATTGGAGAATAGCAAGGGGTGTGTCCTGACCCGTTGATGTAGGTCAAAACGTGACACACACTAGGGATGCCACGGTTGTTCAGTCATTGTACCACTTTTGTCTAGAGTGAGATTTCTCAACAACTTTTGGATAAATTATCATGAAATTTGGTTCAGACATTCATGGTCCCAAGAGGATGAATCCTAATTACTTTGGTGGTCCCCTGGCCTTTCTTCTAGCGCCACCATGAGGTTGAAGCTTTTCGTTTCAGATGTCAAATGGCTTGACAGCTGTTAATGGATTATCATGAAATTTGGTAGATGTTCATGTTCCCCACAGGATGAATTGTAATAAGTTTGGGGAGCCCCTGACTTTTCATGTAGCGCCATCATCAAGCCATAGTTTCAATTTGCTTACCCTAACCTTACTTACATTGTACTGTACCTAATGACAATCCCATCAGCCTCAGCTGTACTAGTTGGTGCAGATGTTGATTTGTATTGTCACTGTTTATATTCTTATTCAGACCCCAGGAAGTGTGATACTACTGTGATACAACAACTCATGGGGATAAAAAATAAAGAAGCAAACACACAGACTTTGTGCTCAGTGCTAATTTGCATGTCATCAGTTAGCATGCTAACACGTTAAACATATAATGAACATGTAACATTATCAGCATGTTAATCTTGTCATTGTGTTTTTAATTAACAAAGAGCTTTACAACATTAAAGAAAGTAAATTACTTTCCTCAGATTTGTGTGTATTTTTAGTCCAGATCTTCTTTTGCTTCAGTAGAAGAGGCTTTTTATATTCCCTGCTTCCCTCCCATCTTTCTCATCATGTCTCTGTGTTTAAGCTCTCTGTCTCTTCCATGCACACACACACTTACATGTATTAATGTGTGTGTGTGTGTGTGTGTGTGTGTGTGAGTGTGAGCAGTACTGCCTGAAGGTCATTGTTGGTTGCTGTCTTTTTCATCCACCCTGTGACCTTCTATGTTCACCACCCAAGGGTGAAAGCATCTCATTACTAAATTAATCACTTTTTGTGCACATTCACGTTTTTAAATACATTTCAGCCTGTTCATGTAATGTGGTGTTTTTGTAATATAAACAGGTGATTATCCTTTTTTAAATATATTTTGTTATTGTATAAAGGTCTTACGTGGATGGGCCATTTTTCCTTCAGAGGGGAGTGAAAATCAAACATTTGATGCCAGTTTTCACAGTTTGTTTGACACGAGCTGATACAAAAATAGTAAAATGGGGAAAGATAGGGTTGCATCGTGTACTACAAGAATACATTTAACACTCAGCTAGCAGCAGTGTGAGTCTCCTCGGCTGTTATTGTTGTCATTGAGATAATGACCTTGTAACTGGAATGTATTGGCTTTCTTATCTTACTGCATAGCTTGTTATTAGTTGTAATGTAAATCCACAAGCACCCTCTGCAGATTTATATACATCACTATAATATGGAGAATTTAAATAAAGCCATTGCAGCATTTTCTCCTCTTTTCATCGTTTTGATGTAGGGCGGCGGAGATGGAAGCTACTGTTGGCATTCCCTGGAAATCCAAGTTGACGCTTACTTTAAGTTCTAAATAACTTCTTGCCCTCCTCCTCCTCCTCTTTCCATCCTTTTGCTGGGTAACTTTTAAAATATATTGTGTGCTTTATGATATTTTCTGCTTGTATGAGCTGCTTTCAGCGCTTTCTAAAAATAGGACAAATATCACTACAGCGGTTAGTGCAAGGTAGCGGCAGGACAGAACATGTCAGCTGTGTGACAACAGTGTTGGGAATGGACCACATTCCTGGGAATGTAGATGAAACACTTACTTTTTTTATGTATAGCGTTGTTTTACATGTCAGGGCAATGTTGCAAAGAATCTCGATAATTACAAATGTCGGTTACCAGTTTTATTAAGTGCACCTGTACAATCTAATGTCATGCAACAACTTTGGAATAAATCTGACCTTTGTGAAGCTTTTAATGTGAAGTGGTTTTTGACACTGAGTCAGTTCATTTCTATGGTAATTTTATGAGGCTGAATAATTTGTGATGGTTTTGTACTGAATTGTGTTTCTAATATTCTGACCTCTTCAGAGCTGCAGGGCATTGTCTTAATTAAAGTTTTTGGCTGCTTTTGGCAAGGGTACAAGCTGAATTGAAACATCTGTGTGCACCATACCTATACTTTAACTAGTTTTATGGCTGTACTATAGTAAATATGAAAAATGGGTATGATGCTGTGATAGTGTAACCCGGGTAAAAGATATGCATAAATAAAGCCTTGTTCGTGATAAATTAGATACATAAATAAATAAATCACTAAACAGAGTTTATTAAAAGATCACGGTTAAAATACATATATCTGTGTGGTAACATGTCAGTGCGTGAGTGAGAGGAGGAGGGGTGAGACGCAAAACGGGAGTTAACGCGTTTTTTGATCGAAATTCCCAAATTGTGTAGGAAACGTTTGTATTAGATCGTCGGCTAGCTAGGAAATGTTCTTTTGTCAGTATTTCTACCTAGATGTTGCTGTGCTGTAACCTGCAACATGGTCGCTCGTTAACCAAGTGAGGAGGGGAATTAGCAACGTAACACTGGCTGTAGGCTAATGCTAGCTGTTAGCTAGTCTAGCCTAGCTCGACGCGATAGCTTCGTCCGAGCTACCCGGAAGTGTTCGGGGTTTCCATGGCGACGCTGGACAACCACCAGACCCTGTGAAAACAAAGCGTATGGACTGGTAGCTTCACCGCAGGGCCACATAACTGAAGGTACCGACCTGCTCTATTTGTTAAACGCATCAAACCAGGCCTGCGAGGACTTTTACTCTTGTCACATCATTTTTCTGTCTTATTATAGAGTGATTGTTGGTGTGTGTGTGTGTGTGTGTGTGTGTGTGTTTGGTCACTAATGTAACTCGAGAACTCGGTTTGTTTTGCCTTACAATTAAAGTAATAAATTACTTATTTTAATCCTATTATTTCCGAGGTTAACAGACATATGTCCTACCAACATTAAACTGTGGTGCTTGTATTTTGGGTTCAAAGGCTCAATTTTTTACTATGTTGTGGTTATTTAGTTATATCTCAGAGGTGTGACCCAAAATAAATATCATGAAGTTAATTAGAGATACCATACCTACCAAAGTTACTTGGGAGAAAGAACTCAGGGCCCCTTTTACATATATAAAGGGTAGACAGGCTACACTAGAAAAGAAAGGTCAGGAGATCAATGAAAGCAAGCGGATTCATCCCCTGGGGAGCAAGAATGTGCTTAGCAAATGTCATAGTAGTCTACACACACTAGATTATGAGACATCAATGTGTGCGAAGTTGATCCTGAAGGTGACACAAGAATAAAGGTCATGAGCTTTCTAAAGTGATAGAGGGGGTTCATCCCCTGGGGAGCATGAAGGTGCTCTGTAAGTTTTTATGGGCATCAGTTTTCCAGATACATTTTCATATAGCGAAGTGTTGATTAAAGGAACATTTGGACCAGATGAAGATGTTTTGCCCAAAAGGTCGAGAACTCTTTAGGTTAATGATTCATCATCTGGGGACCATAAATACCCATACCTCACTTCATAGCCATGTGCAGTAGTTCTGATACCCTTCTCTTTACCCAAGTGTTGGATAGTTGATAGATAGACAGGTTGAATCTTAGAAAGGTCGTCACCATAATTAGACCATGCCACTGACAAGGTAAAAAAAAAAAAGTAATTAATCACTACAATCCTACATTTTTTCTGTTACCTTCTGAGATGAAGGCATCTCTAATTCTTTAGGAGCCACCTGAGTGGATTAACATGACTAATGCCGCCATGAATGGAAGTAGAAAGTGTGACGTAATTGAAATACAGAGAGTGCGGAGGAAGGTTGAATCATGTAGGGAGGAGCGGTGGGAAGCTGCAGCGATGGAGGGAGGGGTAACCAGTGCGTCTAGCTTCTGGTGTGCTTTGGCTGCTGAGATATCACTGTCTGTACTTCCCTCTCTCTCTGTCCTGTCCTCTCTTTGCCCTGAACCTTTTTCATCCCCTTGCCCTTTTCCTAACTCACAGCTTTGATTTACCTCCCTTCACCTCATGAACACACACGCACACACTGCATGTCATGAATATTCATCTGTTTGCATAAATCTTATTCTCTCAATGTTTACTCCGTTGTGTTGTAGGCAGAGCTTGAAGAAGGCCCTGTGTGTGTGTGTGTGTGTGTCTGTGCGCGCAAACACGTGTGTATGTTCCCAGTGAGTTCCATGCATCTCTGAGGATGAGCGGATCTGACAGCATCAGCCGAAAAAGAACTGTTGTTCTCAGACCAAGAATCTCCCAGCTCTGTTAGTGTGTATATGCGTGCATGCATGTTGTGTGTGTGTGTGTGTGTGTGTGTGTGTGTCTGTTTGTCTGTCTGTGTTTATGCGTGTGTGTGAGTGTGGGTGGATACGCTGTCTCCAAAATCAGTGAAGCATTGTGTTTCTTCAACCAGCGTGCTTCCTTTTTCTGAATGCCCTTTCCCATGATGTGTGTGTGTGTGTGTGTGTGTGTGTGTGGTCACATGTGTGTCTGCTTATGTGTGCACTTCTATGACCTAAAACAGACCCTAGTAGCGATAATATTCCTCTGTGGGCAGCTAGTCAGGGCCCCGTGGTGCAGCTCCGAGCTGGGCCCTGGGGCTGACAGCAGACCAGCAGCCACCTGACTGAGCCAAGCAGGTGGGGGCCTCGTGGTGCAGCTCTTCCCCCAGGCCCAGGCTGTGCTTTCCGCCAATCCAGTGAGTCATAAACCATTAGCCAACATGCTAACAGAGCCCCATCCTCCACCGCTAGATACACAAAAGAGTCTTTAATATGACATTATTTTACATTATATATGGCACTCACACTGTCATAAACGTTAAAGTACCATGTTATTTTCCTTATTATAATTACCACATGACAGGAGGATTATTATTATAAAATGTAAAAAACATATTTTTCAGTCAGTAGTAGTCGCTGTAGTGTTCAATATAAACAGACACATAGTTCTTGCTGCACCAATAAACATACTCATACATTAACACTAAATTGTTCAGCCATATTGTATGAACACAAAACAAACCATCACACCACCTGGTGTCAGTTGTTGTTGTGTCTGACTGTGTCTGTGCTCCTTGTACACTCAGCTGCCTTTCCTTATTGTTCTCATTGTCAGCATGTATGGTGACTTTTCTGCACCTGCGAGTTTTTTTTTGGCAGTGTAGTAAAGATAAATGTGTTTGGTCCCACTGAGCACGTGAGTGGATAGGTGATATCACATTTGCATGTTGTTACATAGCTGTTACATTTAAAATTTCACAGCTTTTCTGACAAATACTAATGTCAGCATGCTGGCATGGTCATGTTTACCATCGTTGCCATCTTACTTTAGCGTGTAAGCATGCTAACATTTACTAATTAGAATTTAACAGTACAGGATTGGACAAATGGACATTTTGACGGAATGATGGTGCTAACTGAAAAGTTAGGTCAGTAACATAATTCATCTTAAGGGAAAATATGCCTGCTGGTACCACATTTCATGGCCATGTATGCAGTCGTTCTGGATTTAAATCTGACCCACAAAATGTCAACTTGCTGTTGGCGGTAGATGAAAAGCCCGGGTATCAAGGTATTCATCGTCTGGGAACCTTTTAATGTCTGTTCCAATTATGTACAAATACATCCAGTGGATGTTGAGATAGTTCACTGCATAATTGGACATTTTGACCTGCCTGTGGCAGTAGAGGAAAAATCAGGTGATCACCAAAGTCAGCAAGCTTCATGCTGTCTGTATCAAACTTCATGGCAATCGATCCAATATCAATATCAATCAATTACTTAGCTGCAGACTACAGCTTGAGTTTTTTTTAAAGCCTATATTTAAGTTTCCTTTGTCAGATTTATTTCATAACTACATTTTTACATAAAAGCATAGCGAAACCATTTATGCTTTTTAATTAAACTATAATGACAAATAATTTTAAGTCCGTCTTTAAATACACGAGCAGTAGACTGTGCAGCAGCTGTTGGGTGACACTAGTGATGTCTGTATTGGACGAACTATGACTGTATTGGCCAAGTCACCTGTGGAGCAGTGAAATGTCCGGCAGCTGCTGTAAATCAGGCCGTACAGATATGAAGCAGGGGCGGTGGTGATCGTCAGGGGTGCCATACCGCAGCTTATTGGTTTTCTCACTGACATGCTCACTTGCAGGTATTCATGTATGCCGCTGGGTGTGTATGTGCGCGCTTGATTGTGTGCCTTCCAGCTTCTCGTGAGGGTTTGGACCTATTTAGACTGATAAAGCATCACATTTAAAAGCATGAAAACACTGGGTCTGTGTTGGGAAGAAAAATGAGGGAGGAGGGGTGTCTTCAGGTCAGTGAGCAGGCTGCAAATAAAGGACATCCTGCCTCATACGCACATTTCCCCTCCTGTCTTATTCTACACCATGACCTCTATACTGTTGGAGGTCATGAGAAAGGGAATAATGAAATATATAAATAAAGAATAAACAGAGATTCCCTCAGGACGGGAGTGGTTGGATAAAAAGGAAGAACTGCTAGAAACAATAAATGATGGCCTTTAGTGATGGATGAACCTATATGGGCAGAATAGCTACTGCTGAAATGGCAATTCCTCCAAAAATAAATGACCTTTTCTCAGTGATTCCAACTCAGCCTTCTTCAGCAACAACTTGGTTAGTACAATGTTATAGTTACAGTTAGGAATGACTGTAAAAAATATATATAGAAATACCATGCCGAAAATAATGCACATCTTGGCATAGTAATGCTAATTCATGTTAAAGGAGTTCATTTTTTTGTCTAGTTTAAAGAAAAACCCAGAAATTTGAAGCTTTAGCTAAAAGTTGTGATGTGTATATTTAATATAAAAGTTCCTCAGATTTGAATTTGTGTGAAGGCTCTGTGGGACACCAGCTCATGGCGCAGTACACACTGTAATAGTCTGTTTTTTACACTTTGTCAATATTTGGCAGCCATCTGTCTATCAAATTCTCCTCCGCTGAAATGTGGTTTGCTCTAAAAAAAAAAAAAAAAAAAGAAAGATCAGTCAGCTTACTTTGACTGCATATTAATTAAATAAGGACTGCAGGATTAAAAGTCCCCCCACACTCACAGATCCTCAACTCCACCAGCAGTTCTCTGTGTCCTCTGTGAAGAACAAGGAGGCCTCCTTAAAGTGTCTATAATCTACTTTTGTTAAAAGAAAAATGTGAGGACAGTGTAAACGGGGTCGTGCTCAGCTCATTGTTTAACTGTCCGGCTGCTACTTAACTGTTCTGGTATTCTGATTTATTTAACCAAAACGATCTAAAAACCCCACTGTGCAGTGCCGATGTTGTCTTTGTTGCAGTGGTCCTTATTGTGATGATGTGGTGACACGTGTGCTTGACCAATCCCCCCTGAAACTACCAGGAGCTTGGATTTATAGTCACCCCCTGAGCCGTGCTGAAATTTAGTTTCACAAACTTGTCCTCTGGTCGGATATTAAAGCGGAACCCATAACTATGGGCCTTTTTCACAGTAGATACTATGACTTGTCGAAGCACAGGAGCCCACAAATAACCTTAACGATGGCTCTGTTGTATTCAAGTGTCCCAGTAAGCTGTGACAGTGAGCCAGCATGCACAATACTATTTACACCTGTGTGCTGTTCCTACTGTGACATTCTCTGGAAAAAGCCTTATGGCTACACGTCCTGTTAGAGGGCTATAATATATGTATATATATATATAACTCCACAAGGAAACTATTTCACACCGCAGCCTCACTCTCCCCATCAGTTTTTCCTCCACAAGAGCAAGAAATCTAAGCAGGAAGCCCGGCCAGTTTGATTGGCTGTTATCCATTATCTCCCAATAACTTTCCCTCTCTGTGTCTCTCTCGGGGGGGGGGGGGGGGGGGGGGGGGGGGGGGGGGGGGGGGGGGGGGGGGGGGGGG
>JAVQJD010106734.1:0-19922 GCA_036023655.1 Nannoperca australis
CACACACACACACACACACACACACACACACACACACACACACACACACACACACACACACACACACACACACACACACACACACACACTTCCTGCGGCAGGAAGGTGAAGAAGGTCAGAAACACGTTGAACCTTCAGAATAAAAGCTCTGCTTACAGAACAGGAAGTCACTACCAAAATCAAACCAATCAATAATAATATTTGTTAATGAAACACGTCGCGCTGAGGTTTCCATCCTGTCATTCGCCCACGCTGCCTGCCAGGCCGGACTCGGGGAACACTCCCCACGCTGCCTGCCAGGCCGGACTCAGGGAGTCAAGAGCAGAATTCCAGCACTTTGTACCTGAAGCCGTCACAACAAACCTGCTGACGTCTCATTTGAAAGACGGAGGACACACCCGACTGTAGAAAACTCTCCCAGCATCTTCCAAACCTTGAAGACAACGGTTAAGATCTGTTGTGGTTTCTGGCTGAACTCAGCTGAGTGTCAGAGTCTTTAATGATGGTTTATTACACGCTTCTGATGCAAAACATGGATATTTTCCTTTTTACACAGAAAATAAGAATCGCAGGATTGAAGCTTTTTGACCTTCTTGTTGCAGGTCGGACCGGAGTTACTGTCACGTGACACCAAGAAGCTCTGCTATTGGTCAGAAACATGATCACATTGGTTCATGCTGTTTTATTATCATCATTCCACTTTTTATCTTCTATACATTTCTTCTCGTGTGGTTTTGTTTGCCTCCGGGTTGAAACATGTTGTAAAAGCTGATCAATAATGAAAGTTAGCTGCCATGCTACACCTGTGCGGTGTCACCTGCCTCCACCTCCACCAGGTGCTGCACCTCCACCACCTGTTAATTACAAGGTCTCTGTAGCTGTGAGCTTAAACGCTCTGTTTTCCCTCTGTAGTCTGGTGCAGGCCTCCGTCTTTAAAGAAACTCAGAGACTCTGAAGCTAAATGCTACGTAGCCTCCGTTAGCTCGTGGTCGTTTAGTTTAGCAACACGAGACCTCTTTACCTAATTATTGCTTTCCTGTTCCATTGCTAACATGCTAATGCTTAGCAGGTATAATGTTCACCATGCTAACGCTTAGCAGGTATGTTTACCATGCTAACATTAGCTAGTCAGCTAACAGAATGGTATTAGCTCTGCAGGGCTATTGATCCGTGTCCAACATGTCGGCCTGATGGTCCATCCTCAGGGGAGCACGATGGTTCAGTCGCTGACGCAGGAACAGAAGCTAATGGAAGCTAACAGAAGCTAACGCTCGTCAAACATCGGTTTCTTCTTCTGCTGTTTGGACCCAGAGGGTCTGTATTGATCACTGACACGACGTTAGCTTTGTTCTAATGACACGCAGAAGTTGGGATTAGATTACATCATCTAATATAATCTATAATCTATTATAGTAGATTATAGATTATGTTAGACTTTATTAGTAAATCTCACCTGATGATTAAAACTGAACAGATCAATATATCAAATATTAGATTCATGATATTAAATATGATTTTTACATGAATTGATTATCAATACTTTATATTCTGTAAAAGAGTTTCTCAGAACTGAGGATTCTGTTATTGATTGTTCTGCTGATTGATTGTTGATTCATTGATGAATTCTTCACGATCAATGAGCCGAAGAGAAGCTGAAATCAGAAAACGATCAATTGAAATGATTGATTACCAAGAGTTTCCAATTCATTTTCTTTGCATCGATCAATAAATGAATCTTCTGCTGCACTTTGTCAGAAACATAATCCGCACTGATCACTTTGATTACTGATTATTGACCAGCTGATCGCTGCTGATTGGAGGATCAATGTTGTTTTGCTGCCAGTTTACATAAATCAATCAATCAATAAACCAACCAATCTCCATAATTATTCACCTGAATCAGGTCCAATTGATCAATCAGGTTATTGATCAGATCACTGATGTTGGTAAGCACAGGAGTGCATCATCATACAGCCAATCATCGGTTATCCATCACATCGCACGTTCTCCTGCTGTGGACTCAGATATTGATCCTTTATTGGAGCCCTGACTCTTTTCATTATTGATTTTGATCAAACCGTGTTCTCCTGCAGGAGTCTGAGGTTTATTGATCACTGATTGATTCATGTGTTTGTTGTCATTTGAAATTGATCATCCGGTGATTTCTGTTTTATAATCGATCAGTTCAGTATCACACGTTACACAACTGATCTGTGATCGATCACAACGAGATAAACACGATCTCCTCCCCGCCGAACGGTCCGGCCCGCGGGTCGGTTCTGTGCGGGGCGGTGCGGGCGGCGCGTCCCGCAGCAGCGGTGGCGGCGGCTTTTTTCAGCGTTTCTGCTGCGATTTTAAACGTATTTCTGCTGCCTCCCCCCCCCTTTGTTCTTCTTTAATGGATCGGCGTCTGGAGCCTCGCTACCTCCCAGACCCCCCCTCTCCACCCCCCCAACACAGAAAAACACACGTTTGCAGCCGCAAAACGCGTCTTTTACGCACAAATGAACGAGTTTAAAATGGAGGAAACCCGCAGAGCTGCGTGGCCACAGGCCGAGCCAGCCTCCTCACAGCCCGGGGGGAAGCAGCCCTACCTGGACTAACAACCCCCACCCGGGCCCGCCGCCTCGCCCCCACTCACTGCGCGTGGAAACGGTGGAAAAATGGGAAATTTCCAGGCGTTAAAACCGCGGAGCAGAAGCGGCAGATGAGCGGTGATGCAGCGAGGAGGCGAGGCGTTTTCCCCCCCAAACATCCACACATACACCCCCTCTCCTCCTCCACCACCACCAACACCCCAGATCTGCCACCCGGACCTGGACACCCGCCCAGCCTCTCCACCCACAGAGCCCCGAAACTCCGGACTCACCTGGACGGAACCGCGCAGGAAGTCCGGTCACTGTTTAAATCCACAGTCCCACGCGCTGCTGCTGCCTTTCTCCTGCTTCTCTTCTTCTTCTCCTGCTTCTCTTCTTCTTCTTCTTCTTCTTCTTCTGATTCTTCTTCTCCTACTTCTTCTCCTCTTTCTCCTGCTTCTCCTGCTTCTTCTGCTTCTCCTTGTGTTCCTCGTCACTCGCCGGGGGCGGAGGTCGGGGGAGCAGCAGGAGGTCCGGCGGGTCCAAAACACAGAGTAATCCGGAGCAGAACGACCAGAGAGCGGAGCGGCGCGGCGCGTCTCCCCCACTCACACACAGCCTGCCTCGGCTTGGCTCGGCTCGGTCTGCCCCTGCTCCGCCACGGCCAGCCCCCCCATCTGGACCGTACCATCTATCCCCGGTTAGGAGGGGGGGCCGGCCAATTAGAGGAAGTCAATCAAACCAATTAAACGTCAGTTAATCAGCTGGTTAAAGGCTCGCCGGTCACGTCCACTTTTAATGACGTGACGAAGAATAAAGGTTTTATTTTGTGTAAAATACCGGAAGTGGAGTGTTAGTAGGAGGAGAAGCAGCTGCCCCCCCTCGTTAAACCGTCCTGTGGTTCAGTCCGGAGCTTTAATCTGCTGTTTTTCTCCTCCTAAAGCCAGATGTGGCGAGAGAGAGAGAGAGAGAGAGAGAGCGAGCATGACTCACTGTGAGAGAGAGAGAGAGAGAGAGAGATGTATATATAGAGATAAAGACAGAGGGCGAGTGAGGAGATGCATGAAAAACGGGATTATGGAGGAGTGAAGGCAGAAAGGAGGAAAAGAAAAGAAATAGAAACATGTCTTCCTGCTGCAGTGATGTCAGCCTGTACTCCAGGGCGTGACAGTGCACTGTGACATCACTGCAGGGCGGGGCCAATCAGTGGTCAGAAAATCAATTCACCACTAAATCCACTTTTTAACTGAATCAAACGATCATTTGATCTGTGAAGTGATTGATTCTGATGTACAGAAGGTATTATTAATGTTTATATTTAAATCAATCAATACATTGAGTTACTAATCAATATATGTATTTATACATGTGAACAGGATCAATAATCCAACTGATTAGTATTGATTATGTTTATTACAAGGGAGAAAAGTGCCAGGTGAATTTATTGATTTACAGGTTAGCTTAGCCAGTCATGCTACTGATGTATGCTAAGCTAGTTAGCTTACATGAAGAGTACACAGAGTACATGAAGATGCCGTCAGTGAGACGGGTAGACATGCGGTCAGTGAGACGGGTAGACATGCAGGTGGAGGGTTTGCCAAACAGACAGGACACGTAGCGGCTGATTACAGGTCAAAGGTCGAATGTGTACGTGCTTCACTTTATTTGAGTTGTTAGTTACATTACATCACATTTAGCAGACGCTTTTATCCAAAGCGACTTCCAAAATAAGAGCTTTACATAAAGTGCATAGAATCATGGACGAAAAGAGCATTAAATCTACGAACAGATTATGTCCGTTCATTATCAATCACAGTACAATCAAGCTCGACAACAATTCTAATATAAAATCACACGATATGCTGTACTTTATGGAGCCAATGTGTCAGATTTGTTGTATTCCCGGAACAAATGAGTCTTTAGTCTTTTCTTGAAAGTGGTCAGACAGGTTGCTGTGGATTTCTTAGCTAGGAGACTATTAGCATTCAGACCCCGATGTCTCACCCTCATTCTCCAATCACTCCCTCTATCTTATCCATCAGTTCCCATCTAAACCTTTAGGGTGAAAGATTCTCTTACACACAGGCGCTCACACACAAACAAATAAAGTGCACATTCATTGTGTTAAATGTGAGAGAATTCTCTTCACGTAAAATCCTTTTTTTTCCGTCCTAGACTGTTTCCTGTCGCTGGCTGATTGTCAAAAATAATGACTTCTCATCTGATGTGAAAATGGCCCTCACAACTGACCTCTTTCCTGCTTTCTATTGTTTCTAGTACATCGGCATCATCAAATCTCTCGCTGATGAGCTGATGAGCTGTTATGAAGTACTCTGTGTCCGTCTTTCACATCCATTAATTTATTTTTCTGTTTTCCTCTGCGACCAGATCTCTCATCACACTTCAGTAAAAACAATAGTTTTAGAGAGCTCTCTCTCAAACACACACACACACACACACAAATGAGATGGCAGGCAAAGTGAATGTTTAGAGTTCACTGCTCCCCTGTGGATTGAACACTGTAACAGCACAGATAGGTAGATAGATGGGATGTGGTTAAATGCTCCATGAAAAGATAATAGTAAGTTGTGGAAGGTCAAGAATGAATCTCTATGCTCAAATACATATCTCTTGCATCTCTGTATGGCACCTGCAGGCACCAACGTACAAAGACAGGCTAGTGTTTGTGTGTGTAGAAAATTTTACGCTAGCCTCTGTGCATTATTTAGAATAGTTTGAGAGAATTACATCAATCAAAACTTAGATTATTGTCATGAGTTTATGTAATTTTCATTAAACAGATTGTCACACGCGGAGCAAAGAAGGCCCTGTATGATTTAAGTTTTATAGCATTAAATGTAAACAGTGTAAATCTATTGGAATGGCTCTTTTTGAAAGGATTTCTCTATACAGCTCCTTGATTAATTGTAATCATCTATAAAATGTGTCAACATGTTTCATGGTTATTCCATGTCAACAATTTATGAATGTAGCACCACACAGAGAGAGAGAGAGAGAGAGAGAGATACACTCTGCTACTTTGTATAGAATTATAATAATATTTGTAAAACCACACACAAATACACCTCTAAGACATGTTTACAGCTAATGACTGTTAATTGAATGATCAAATCAGTTTAATTAAGGGGTAGTGATAACAGTGTTCTATATTTATTTGGCAATGATCTTAATTATTGGCACATTTACAGTCTGATAAACTCACACACAGCTGATTCCACTCAAGCGTGAATTTGAGGGTGTTGATGCTGCTCATAAAGGTGTGTGTGTGTGTGTGTGTGTGTGTGTGTGTGTGTGTGTGTGTGTGTGTGTGTGTGTGTTTTGGGAGAGGAGAGGAGAGGCAAATACAAGCAATAGAGGCTAAAAAGGTTGTAAGTGAAAAGGTTAGAGAGAGAGAGAGAGAGAGAGAGAGCCTGCGGAGAAATCAATAGACCGAATGTTGACATAACCTTCTACTCATCCTATATTAACCACACCCTTGTGGCCTGCAGTTGGGACAACACACACTAACACATACACACACACACACACACACACACACACACGCACGCACGCACGCACACGCACACACACACACACACATAACACACACACAGGTCGAGTGCACTCTGTAATGTATCATCCAGGAGTTCACAAGGGACTGATAGAAGAAGAGGGAACATGTGTTATAGCTCAGTGACTGGTGTGTGTGTGTGTGTGTGTGTGTGTGTGTGTGTGTGTGTGCTTCCCCTTCTGTACATTTACTGTTAAACATAAATATTTCTGTGATTACAGTTGCTCTTCTATCTCTTCTATCTAACCCTCTTCTTTTCATTTCCCTTCCTACAATTTCTTTCTTCCTATACTTTTCTTTATTTCTTCCTTTGATCTTTCTTTTCATTCATGTTGCTTTTCTTCCTTCTTACTGCACTTTACTGCCCCCCTTCCATTGTCACACATGCCATTTTATAGTCCTTTATGTCTTTATTTCCTTGCACTTCAGTATCTGTGTGCAATCTCTAAATAGTTCTTTCTTCTCTCTCAGATCTTTTCTTTCCTTTCCTTCATAACAAGTTTTCACTAAATCACAAGCATACAAAACTGGTTAACTATTTACCCATGACCTTGCCTTGAATACCTAATGCCTTGCACATATATACTGATTTATTATTAAACAGAAACACCAGATGATGCATTTCCATATTAGAGTTTACATTAAGCTTACAAACATTAAACTATAAATTTCTACCGTGTTTGCCACTATTCACAAGTGTAGTCACACACATCCACACACGCTGATCCCAAAACTCTACAGTCATTCAAAAACCCACATGTCATTATGCCACCAGCTCCCATGATGGTAGAGGAAGTGTGTCAATTTCAGAGTGCATGCTTAATACATAAGTGTGTGTCCATTATGTTGTGTGTATACTTGTGAATTTAAGAGGAGCAGAAGCTGAGAATGTTTCTTCATGGCATGGGACATAACAATCACACTGTTTTACATAAATTAGACACATAACATTAGCTTCAGTTGACAGGAAGGGTAACATTGTGTGTTAGAATCTTTGCAGTTGGACAAAAGGAAGAAATAAGACAAAGTGAAGCTTGTTATGTTCCTTAGATTCAATGTGGTTTTATGCTACTTATGAAATGTCCTCCAGTCAGTCTTGTTGCTGTTACCAACAGGATATTTTGTGCAATATATGTAACAGAAAAATCAGCATCCATATGCCAGCAGTGTGATTTCAGCAGCAATCCTACAGGCTCTGGATTTTGCATTGCTTCAGGGGGTTAAGGCCAAAAAATAATGTATGTCTATATATGGTAGGAGCTGATGTAGCAATTTGGAGACAGGAACTTCACTATCTGCCAAGTACAATAAATACACAGGAATGTGTTGTTGACATTGCTGCAGGAAAAAACTGACAAGTTGCAGTGACATAACTGACACATTGTACGGGAACAACAGCACTTAGTGTCCAATGGATGGGGAAAGCAGACTATAAATATCATGCTACATATTTACATTTAACATGACATCAATATGTGCATTAACACAGCATGGTATATGTGGCAGCTGATAGCAGAACCATGTAGCTCTCCTATGGAGATAAAATGCAATTACAGTAAGTCACTCTAAATAAAAGCATCTGACAAATAAATGTAATGTAATGAAAGTAACATTTCATAAAATGTTTATATTAACAATTGTCTGTTATGATTATCTTGCCCTGACTGGTTTAACACTCATCCCACATTTTTTTTAATACAAATAAAACCTTCAATTGGGGACAATTCAACAAACTATAAACACAACATTGACAAACTGTGTGTCTGGACACCTAAAAAATTCACAAAATATTCTCCATTTAGTGACTTTTTTGCTGTTAAAATAGCATTGGAGTTGTGTGTCTGGTCACCTAATAGATGTGAGTCCAATATTCACTGTCTTTTTACCTCTGGTTTGGTCTCTACCAACTCCTGTTTTACTTTTTTAGCTGCTAAATGCTCCACTCTGTTCACCAGCTACTTGCTAACTTTGACCATCTGCTGTTTGGTGCTGAGCAGGTAGCATAGAGTTGGATATTTAGAGTATGAGAACTGCAATCCGATGATAATTTTCTGGGGGTTTGGCACTACAAGCAATTACATATTAAGCCACATTACACAAATAAAAATATTGAGTAGAGCAGCTTTACAAACTTTAGAATAAAAAGTTTTTAAAGATGAAAAACCATGAAAAGACAATGTTGGGTCACAGACCTTTTTTACAGCAGGCACTTTGAGTGTCCCAGTAAGCCTTGAGAGTATGACATCGAGCCAGCAAGCACAATACCAGGACCCTGAAACTGAAGCAGCTAAATGGAATTCAGCCATCATTTATTTTATTATGTATGCCTGTACTTTTGTGACATGTCAAAAGGTTTTCTCAGAAAGTCAATGCTACAGTAATGCCCACACGGTTTGGATGATAAATGATGTGATGCAGGAGGAGACACACCGTTGCAATTAGCAACAAAGCTGTCACCAAACACTTTTTGCTATTTAAAGTGTGCCCTTTATGGTGATAAAAGTGCTGGTGGAACTGTGTGTGTGGCGTCTTTGGTGACGGTATCGTTAGATGGCATTCTTTGAAAGATCAGGGATGCCGTCCTTTCGCTGCACTGCATCTGAACTCAATACATAGTGAGAGCCAGTGTTTGGTGACATTACTGTTGCATGGCACTTTCTGGAAGATTGCTGGTTTAATTAACAACAGCTGCAAGAGCCAGTTATAATGAGGGACTCTCTCAGACCTAATTACTCTGCTTTACTGTTGCACATACAAGCTGGCACACACACACATCTCCACACTTCAGACCAATTAGAGATTCAACATTTGGTCCCTATTTCTATCTCATCCCGCTCTCTCTTCCTCTCTAGTGTTTTCTTCTAATTGGTCATCTTGGGTTCTGTGTTCCTTCTGTGAAAACCTACTATTTACTTTGGTTTCTAATGTTTAGACTTGTTCAAGTTTCAAGCCTTTATTGCTTATTTACTTGGCGCCTTGTCATACCCTGCAGGCTCTAACGTTAAGCAGCATCTGACACTCGTGACTGACCCAGTTATGGAATATCATATTCTAAAAGGTGTACTTGAAAACAGGGGTTTGCATCTGTAAGCTTAGTTTTGTACACTTGTACATTTGTTTTTTTGTCTGCAAACTCCATTTTGCAAGTCTGCACTTTCAGACACAGGCTTGCAAATTCATTTCCACAAAAAATACTTACGTGCATGTGCACATGTATACTTACAGACTTTTGAGAATGATATAATAGTCCATACCCAGTATGTGTCACTTTTTCCCAAAACTGCTTTTTGCATCCTTGGAATTTTCGTGTCTAGACAACTTTGTTTTCTTCTGTATAAATTGGCTTTTTAATCATATCAGCAGGCGGATATAAGTCAGTAGGATTAAATGTCCCACTAGCCCATCATATTCAGTCAGCAAAACTTTCACCACACGACACTGCATTGCATGCAGGAGTCATTCTTGTTGTTGTTGTTTTGTTATCCTAAAATGTTGCTGCCTGTAACTCAACCTATATTCTCAATTACAGAAGTGCATTCAGTCAATACACAATACATAAACAATGGCCAAAATGTTGTGTCAACATCAAGATGAAGCTTTAACAGAGTGAACATTTGTTTGTTTGTACTATTGTACTATTTTTTAAAGGCTAGATAGTTTTGTGTTCTGTGGAAGGTATTGACTCACTGATTTGTTTACACCTATTAAAGGTCATTTCATTCATACTCATGCATAAATATGGCCCTCTAAATGTTAGCTTAGCCCTCTGATATTTAAGATATCTAATGGACTGTTCGACTCAGACATAGGCGGGATGAGCATTGGTTCTGCAGTGCAGAAGTCTGCTGTGCTTGACCTTTTAACTCCCCTCTCACAATCATCAGAAATATAGGTACATGCAGAGAGAGAACACAGAAATAACTAGGAAATGAAACACCCTAGAGTAGATTTATATCCCGTGCCAATGCAAAGTATATGCACACAACTTCAACCAAGAAAGTTTAACATCCTGTCGAGACGTCACTAAATCTCCTAATTACTGGGTCTCAATGTTGATCTCTAAGTTGTGGCATGAACTGAACTGCAATCTCCATCATACTGAAATATAAATCAATATCAAAAGGCAATAAAAAAAGGTAACAGGGACAGTTAAGGTCACAGTAAAAAAAAAAGCAATTAGAGTGTGTTTAGTTTTCATAATGTGATGGATCTTCCATAAAAATTGAATATGTGAGAGCTCATTTGGAAATGTAAACAAAGTTATTGCCAACTGACATCCAAACTCACACTTCTGATCCACGATATAGCTCTGCTAGCTATGCCCCATAAGCTAATCAGCACATGCAATTTTATATGATAGACAGGGTTAGCTAATCACCCCAAATCATATTTGATTGGATAAATTCATGTATACACCCATGAGTTCAAGAAGAATGATCAAAAATATTTTAACATGGGAAGAGGGAAGGGAAACCACTTATCAACATCTGAGCAGAAACTAATTATTAACTGTATTCTGAATTATATTATGCTTTTCAGACTTTATAACACTGCCCACACACTATCCATAGTAGTACACTGACAAACATCTAATGATTGTAAATGGTTTCCATTTTAATACAGTGCATCTGCGTTAATATGGAAGCATACGAGGCAACAAGTGCGGATCAAGTGCTGCATTTACTTTAACAAAACTGTTTGTCATGCTAATGCTATGGGCATTTGATGCTGTAACTTCTTCCCTCTGACATTGCACCTTGCAGGGTTAACATTGAAAAAGTAGTTTTTCATGGCACCATGTTCATCTGATTACACTGATTTGAACACTGGTCTGAATACACCCTTGAATTGCCTCTGTAATCCAGATCATGTGACGGTATTTGTTTAGATGAAGGTGTTCTGAAATATAATCACATTGTGGACTTTTAAAAACGTTCCCTTCACTTAGTGAATCTGAAACTCTCCCAGTTCCACCCCCACCACCTCCTTTTCACTATTGATTGTCTTTCATCTGCTCAACATTGCATTTAAACCACACGTAAGGCACCTAAATGGTTCAGAAAGCTCACTTCTGTGGGTTGTGGTTTTTAAGACGAAAAAGAAAACTCTGACGCTGCATTCTGCCATGGCCTCAGGAGTGAGATGAGAAATATCCCAATTAATCAGTATAGCGGGGGAAAAAATAAAAATAAACCCTTGAGTCAGGTCCACTCCATGTCCCCTTTAATCAAATCCACCCCAACTTCCCTTTAATCACAGCACTTTTCTCTAATGCTAAATACTAAATAAAGCCTGGAGGGCACGAGGGGGCGAGAAAATCCCTGGGAGATGGCCTGTCATCAGTTGAGCTTGTTAGTGGAGTTGAAAATTAACCTCTTCATAGACACCTGACATAGAGATGGAGCGAGGTAGAGACGTGGGTCCATCGAGTACAAACAGAACATCCTGACATTTTTGTATGCATTGCATCTCTTTTTATCTCTCTCTTTCTCCACTGTAATGAATCAAAAACTGCTAAAATAACCATATTTGTTGACTAGCTGATATCTTGTTCTAGCTGTATACATTTTGTTTCTATCACTACAAGATCTCTTCCTTCCATGTGTTAAGTCTTCAGATCCTCAAGTCCTGCTTCTCTGTATGGCTTTACTCCATCTCAATGATGAAAGCTCTGGCAATTGGCCCTTCGAAGCAAGAATGTTCTCCCTCTCTCTCTCCCTCTCCCACACACACAGACGGACACACACTTACCATCGGTGTCCTCATTAGGGCTTCCTGCCACTTCAGCACTTTGTATCCTGTCTGGTTTTAGCAGAGCCAATTTAAATGACTTGCTTGTAGATTTGAATCATTTATGGGTGACGTTTGGCATTTGTGAGTCATCCCAGGATTTTCCATGTCACTCAGTAAATGTATATGGTGAAAAATGCTTTTATTTTTGGATGCACATAACATGTATATTCGACAGGTTTTGACTCGATTTCCTGCTTTTTCCTCTTAAACCGCTGTCATGTGAGTAAGAAAGGTGTAACTGTTACTTAAGACAATGTTCTCAGCATTTATGTCACCAAGACACATAATTATGATTCCCAGGTCTAACTAGTCAGGTCTTTCCATCTCCGTGTATCTGCTTACACTTTGGAATTTGTTGCGAATAGCATCAGTAGAGAGATATTCAAGTAACAATTTCATAAAAGGATAGAGTTGAGCCATTGCTGTCATTAAATAATCAATACATGACAGGCGGACTGACACCAAAATTATTTTCATATCTGTGAAAAACAGCTTAGTACAAGCAAACAAACAAAATATGTTAAAGTATTAAAGAGCACCAATGATTCAGTTTAGGGTTACTTATTGTACTCAATGTACTAATATTGGGGTAACCGTAAAAGGAAGATTGAAACAAACATACATTTTTTCAAACTCCATGCAACCATTTGCTGGATTTCCAAATGTTTTCCAAATGCCAAGACTAGCCAGGACACCCATGTGATGTCACTAAGGTTGTTGTCTCAGACTTTGCTTTGCTTTTGCTGATAAATCTATGATCTCAGATTTATTTTAAGAGTAATTTAAAACCCACAGAGAATCTTGTTTTTGCTGATCTCCAGTGGTTTAGATTTTCACTTTGCTGTAGCAACATTGGAGTACATCAGTACATTGTGACATCACTGCGGGGTGTGGTTACAGGTGCAACACACCAATGCCCACCAGTGATGCTGGATGTTGTCAGAGGTGAACCAGGTTGGTTGAAGGCAGTGTGCTTGTGTGTGTACGATGTAAGTGGACCACAAGTGAACATATACTGTAGATATTCAATGATAAATACCCTAATCATGTTTAAAAGACAAAAGATTATTCCAGTACTAACTTCCATACAAACACCTGAATGAGTCATGTTCATCTAATCAACCTTTTGTGTGTTTTACTGGAAACTCTGTCCATCTATGTTGCCCTGTCTTTTCCCCCTCCCCCTTTTTTCTATTGGGAAATGAATCACTGCTAATGTTTAAGATGCCATCTTGAAGTGTACTTAACCTCTGCCCTCCCCATCCACCACTGTTTTATCTCTCTCTCTCTCTCTCTCTCTCTCTCTCTCTCTCTCTCTCCCTCTCTCTCTCTCTCTCTCTCATTCACACAGAAAAAGTGAGTCATACACAGTAGACACAAAAGGCAATACACACATTTATAGCATACATGCAGACACCCAAACGAAAACTCATCTCTTTCCTACTTGTGATAAAAATTGTGTGCGGCACGTGTCTGTATGTATCCAAATCATTCTGTTAATGTGGGTTTGTGATACTGTAATTTACAGGGCACAGCTCTAATTTTGTCATCCCATTGTGAACATGTCGCCTCGGTTTTTCCTGATGTTGTTTGTGTGGGTGGGTCTCTGTCTGCGTGTGCATGTGTGTGTGGGCTGGTTTAATCTGACGGTGCAAATGATGTTTGACGTTAATGAAATGTTTAATGAAGCCATGGCCACAGGGCAGGTAAGGGGAGCCACATGCACATAAACACGCACACACTTACACCCGCACACCTAAATGCAAGCGTGTGTATGCACACAAATACACAGAAGGACGTGTGTGCATGTGACACCTTCTCACCCTCATATGTGCATTCACACACACATGCACACAGTAGGGCATTATCAAAGGTCCCTGTCACACTAAACCAAGGTGACAGAAAAACCACCATCTCTGACATCCCTTCCCCTCCTGAGACCGTCAGCACAAAGAAAACAAAAGCATTGGTTGTTTGTTCAAAAAGTTTATGTTTTGAATCTTAAATTGCAATGTATCTGAAAACCCGCAGACATAAAACCCCAAATATCCCCGTGTTTTTTGTGCTTTAGATGAACTGATGATTTAATTAGAGTCATAGACCTATCTGTGCTTAAAGCCCCTCCCATTCAAATATATTCTGGTAGCTTGCAGATGTATTTAGCATTGTTTTCAACCTTTCACACTGCCTGGGCTTTGAGGGCCAGAGATCTATGATTTGCAAAGAGCTGAGCACCTGGAGAGCAGCCACGGGCTCCTCGGGCACAGCACCTTTGGATTGTCTGAAGCACCGGTCCGCAAATCAGGTCCTCGAGGTCACAGTGGTGCTGGGTTTTAATTCTGCTGAATTATTTTCATTTTGGCTGTCTAATCAGGAACTGGTTAGACCTGGACGACTCACAGAATAACAAACAGCAATGCACTGAACCCTAAGTATTGTATTTGAGAGTTGGTCATAAGGTCTGGTGAAGGTGATTGGGACATGTTCTCAGGGCCTAAGATTTGCATCAGGAATAAAAGCAGTGTGGTTATGGAAAATAATGCATGATACCAAGGCTAATTACGTGTGTTCCTAAAGTGAGCACATGTTTTTCACAGTGGATCATCCTGCATATACATGGTCACTTGCTTGATATAAAAAAGTACCGTTTTTTTCTTCATTGTTCAGATGCATTGGGATAAATAAAAGGCTCAGTTTGGAGAATAGGTGACACATGCAACCAAAATGATGTTCCAATTTGCAAAACTGCAAATGCATGCTCTAAATGATGACCTGTTCTCAAAACTCCACAAACTGTACAAGCAGCAAAATCACATACTGATAACACAGTACAACAAATCAAAAGTTCACACCAGCACTACAGATTGATGGAACCTCACATTGTCAATTTTGACAGTGTAACAGTTTGCTGCCACACCTTGCGTTCACACACTTCTGCATTCCACAGCTAGATTTCATACACTGTCTGCTTCCATTTGCATCTCTTTACATGTGTTGTTGTGTTTATTGAGCCAAAAGTTTTGTACCTCTGCATACTCACACACAGCGGATGGGGTGACACAGCAAAAACAGATTTCCTTTCATTAGGAACACTTAAAATGAGCAGAAGATTCTCAGGTGAAAACTGCGCATGTGTTGGATGTTTTATCACACAATGTGAAGAGAACCAGAAATGACTGCATCAGTGAGCATCGCTCATCCTATCACAACATGTAAAAATAAATGGTTTGAGCAATCAGGTTGTGATATTAATGCAGTGGTGCAATTTCAAGGAAAACAGCTACTGGCTGCACCATTCGTTTTCAGATACAGTAACACCCAAAGGAGTTTTTCCCTGCTCTCTGTTGAGGGTCTAAGCTTGTTTTCGTGTATTATTTTCATAATGTGAGCCTGAGTGGAACAGAGAATAAGGGCTATATACACAGAAATTGCTGGAGGAGTGCCAGTTTGAATCCAGTGTGTGTGTGTGTGTGTGTGTGTGTGTGTGTGTGTGTCCTCTGCCCCCATGTTGTTTAGATGCCTTTGAGTGAAGCACTTAGCTCTGAACTGCTCCAGCTGAGCTGCTTGTTATTAACAGTGAGGTGAAGCTCCCAGGTGTGAATGTGCCTGTCTAAGAGTGTGAAAAACAGGCTACATGCTCAGCAAACCTTGCCTGAGTAAATCAAATTTTAGAAAAAAGGAAAACTCCAGTGGGAAAATGTGCTGTGGAAGGTAGTGGAAGATCTTATTTGTCTTTGCAATCAGCGTCAGCAGCAGCATGAGTGCAACCTTACAGGAAGGAGGAGGTAAAGAAGAGACTGTATAGAGAATAGGTTTTGTAGCATGAGAAAATTGCCTATCACAGTAAATGCATTTACCATGAGACCATCACACACACATACACACACATACAAAAAAACACACAAAGCTTTAACACATGCAAAGACGATAGGAGAGAGAGAGGCAGTGAGAGAATGCTGGGAGAACACAAAAAGAGCGAGCGGGAGGAAGGAGAGGAGATAAGACTGATAGAACAAAAAGTAGTAAAATCCATGTAGAGAGGAGTCATTAATCTTTGAGATGCCCCTTCCTCTCTTGTTCTAAATTGCCTGCTATTTATAGGCTGTCGTCGGGGCTGCACCCAGGTGTCAAGAATGTTCTCATTGGTCCAGAGAGAGGTCAGAGGTCAAGTGATTTAACTCCAATTGCAGACTGTGTGTCTCCTTTGTGTGTGTGTGTGTGTGTGAAAAAGAGAGAGTGAAAAAAAAAGGGTGTGAAATGATTTAACTCCACTCTGAATGTATGTCTCCTGCGGCTTCATTATCCAAGCTGGAGAATCACACACTAAGGCAGCAGAATCACCTTTTAATGGGACTATTTTCAGCAAAATGGAAAGGAATGAGGTAAGGCAACACAGACACACAAGTGAGATAAGACATTTACAATCAGCAATAATGTAACCTATTCTTTAGAGAGGCATCGGGACAACTTTTCAGCTAGTCGTGCTGTTAGTAAACTAATTAGTTAACTAGTTCATTTTTTTTAATTACAAAAATTGACAAGTACAAGATAATCATACTCAAGGATCTGCATAGAGTCCATACATCCACCCATCCAGTAGCTATGCCCAGTTCTCCTTTGGAGGGTTGTGGGCGAGGTGTGGTTCCAAATGCTCCAGAAACTGCCACAATGTTGCTTTTCCGCTGTACTTTCCCTTTCTTTCTCCTCTCAGGCACCCAAAAAGGCTCTCAACTCCATGAGCAGAGCAAAACAAGCTACAGTAATGAACTATTTATGAACATTTTAATCAAAGGTGTAAAAAAACTAAATTAGATTAATAATATTATAAACGCTTGCATTTACAGTTTTCTCCATATATCTTGGTGTGACTTCTGATTTTCCTGGGCCACATTTGCTAAGCTCCTCATTTCTGATGTATTTCTCTGTGTGTGTGTTTGCCTGACATCTGATCTGCAACTGGTGTAACCAAGAAGTAATAAGGTGAACGAAAAACGGAAAAATAAAAATAGCAGTCACCACTTATAAACAAAATGAACAATATCTCACCATTTTACGACACAAACATGAGACAGGGTGGGGAATTAAAAGCAATTTATTCTCTTGTCTAGATGACAACTAGAGTACAAACTGGAGTAATTGTGAATCATATTTGTGTTGTCCCGCCCTAACAGATGCAACAAAACTAACAAGAGGGCGAGGGAGATGTCCTGAGAAGATGACTAATCAGCCAAACAAATGGAACCACTTGTGAAGGTGGACTGTGTAGGGCTTCTAACTTAATGACTCCTCTGCATAGGGTTTACATACCAATACCTAAATTAATAATGGATTAATAATGAGTCATGAATATCTGTTTCAGCATCATGGGGACTACTTTCTACTGAAGAAATATCCAATTTTATGTTACTTGGAGAGAAGAGCACATAGATTCTAGAAAGAGATATTGCTATTGCTATGTTTAAATGAAATTGTTCAAGGTTGTTTTTCTTTCTTTTTTTTATATATTAAATGCTGAATGCTCATTGTGCTAAATGTCCAGTAGGTTTGAGGGGCCAACAGCTCACACAGTCACATCCCACAAGAAGAGGTTTTTTTGAACAGCTGCTACAAATGAAATTCAGGAAGTGAAATCTACACAGAAGCTTAAAAAGTTTCCAACTCCCTCATCAGTGTCACAGCTCGGTTCCATGCCAAGCTCAAGCTGCCAGTGTCCTTAAGGGACAGACGTTGTCACGACAACCAGAGTGCATGTGAAGGCCAATCAGATGAAAACCCCCAGCCCACGTCAGGTCCCATGATGTCTGCGCTTCACTCGCAGTAAATTGTTTGTGAGTGAGTGAGTGTGTGTGTGCATGTATGTTGGATAACAGCATGCCTCCTGGCTGTGGTGTCCATCTTGGTTGTGTCATCGTATGCTGACCTGTCTCTAGTGATGGTATGTGACACCCCTCTCTCCTCTGCCTGTGTGTGTTCTTTGTTTCATGGGAAATTAACACTTTTCTAGACTTCTCATGTGTTAAATTGTCTCTCCATGGTTAAAAGAAATGTGTGATGTTGTAGACAATCTTATGTCCACGTGTAAGTATCAGTGTGTGTGTGTGTGTGTGTGTGTGTGTGTGTGTGTGTGTGTGTGTGTGTGTGTGTGTGCGTGTGTGTTCCCAAGCCCGCGGGACCTGTGGAAACTGGCAGCCTGTTTGTTTTGTGGTTGTCATTGATTATGTGGACGATGACGTTGCTTTAATTACATCTATGAAAATGTATCCTGACAGCATGACTGTGTGTTTTTGTGTGTGTCTGTGTGTGTGTGTGTGAGAGAGAGAGAGAGAGAGAGAGAGAGAGAGAGAGAGAGAGAGAGAGAGAGTGTGTGTGCTTGCGGGCCTGTGGGTATTATTCTTCTTTACCCAATGTGGAAAGTTTGCTCCTTATTTGACCTCAAAGAATGCAAGGCAAAAACTAGGACACCCCAGTAAGAACACATTAACAAACACACACACACACACACACACACACACACACACATACTCAGCAAATTCATATCAACCTAGTTAAAGCACATTGAGACAATAATTTGAACTCAAAAATTGTCATTTCCCTCATTTCAAAGTGGTGTCATTTATTAATGACAGCCACATATTTGTACGCTTATGGTAAAAATGATAAATTACAAGTCATATCAGAGTAAAAATATCCTCTTGACAGCTCTGCACTGTAGCCGCTTGAGCTCACGTTAGCTTTGCAGAGTGACAGAAGGAGCTTTTGCTTAGCTCCGATCCCTAGAGGTCCTGATTCAGAGCTAAATGGGGAGATTCTGACAGCTAATAATTTCCACTTCCACAAGACTGTTTCAATATGTCATAATGACTCTATTTCAATGTACACATGGCAAAAAAGTATGGGGACACCAGAACATTAAACCCACATACGGTTTTTGACCATCTGATTCCAAGACCATAGGAGGAAATGTTGCTTTTGCTGTTATACTGCACTACTGTATGTTCTCCTTTGTCCTGCTCTCTCTCCTGCCCCCCACCTTTTTCAACCCACACAGTCACGGCAGATGACCGCCCACCTACAGCCTGGTTCTGCTCGAGGTTTCTACCTGTTAAAAGGTAGAAATTGCCATTGTCGCCTAGTGCTTGCTCATCGTGGGATTGTTGGGTCTTTGTGTGTGTGTGGAAGTCGGTCTCGACTTGCTCCATTCGATAGAGTGCCTTGAGATAACTTTGTTATGATATGGCGCTATATAAATAAAATTTAATTGAAAAAATTTAATTGTTATGCTAATGCAATCATACAGACCACTGGTTAAAGTCACCAAACCAGTTCTCAAACAGGTAAGAGTGTGGCCGGAAGGGTCCTCGGAGTCACTTAAGGACTGAATGTTTCAACATCACAGACTGGAATGTGTTCAAAGGAGCTACCACCTGCAACAACATCACAGACCTCCAAGAATACACAGATACAGTCACTGCCTACATCACCAAGTGCATCGATAATATAACAGTCCTTAAGATAGTTTCGGACTACATCACGGACTACAAGCCCTTACCGCAGACCTGCGACAGCTCTCCTTCTCTGCTAAAGGAGCTTGTGAGAGCCGAACAGTCAGACCAGGATGCAGAAGAGAGTTTCTCACAAGGTGGGTTTTTATTTATACTCAACCATTTTGCCCACATGGTTTTGGGCCAAAAAATGAGGTCAACTAAATAAAATCTTAATTTACCAAATTTATGCAAACAATAACTAAACAGACCTAACTTAACACAACATCAACTGACCTGCAAACAAACACACAGGGAAACATATATACTGGGCGATCAAACCAGTACAAACACACAGGGATAACTGAAATTACTAAACATACTAATTAACTCATAACACACAAACAGACTGGCCTTCTACTAACTTAAATACACATATACCTAAGAAACCATATAAAGAACCAAAGACTAACAATTTAAAGAACTTAGAAACCAACAAAG
>JAVQJD010106736.1:0-21438 GCA_036023655.1 Nannoperca australis
CACACACACACACACACACACACACACACACACACACACACACACACACACACACACACACACACACACAAGCCTGTTGATGTCAGAGGCAGCAGAGGTAATCCCTTTGCTAGGCCTTCCAGATCATTATAGACTCTGATCTGCAGTCCCTGAAAGAGGGAATTAGCTGGGAACACAATCCCAGTGACCTCTGTGACACGGGGACAAAGCCTCAGCTGCCGGGGGTCCACATCCCCTAAACCAGCCCATATGGCTCAGACAAAACTGTTACAATGGCCGCTACAATGGAAACACGGTGGGAGGGTCTGCCGTCCTGCTTCTGTGTGCGAGTGTCCCCGCAAGATCTGACAGTTTGTCTGTGTTTGTACACTAATATGTTGATCTTAGGTTGTGGGTTGTCAAATGGGCAGCATGGGGTGTAGGTCTTCTCCTCGAAGTAGTCCAGAGAGTCCACAGTCTTGGCACTTTCTTTCTTTGCCGTATAGTTTTGACACATGCCGTGCACATGTGTTCAGTGTGGAAGGACGTGGAAGTGTTGCCTTCTCAGTTTTGTCCACATGTCCGGTTTCTCCCGTGCTGTTTCCTACTTCTACAGTATGGACGGAAACTTCAGACGGGAGTTGAGGGTGTGTGTGTTCCTCCTATACAGCCTGTTTCCTATATGTAAATCTTTCCTCTGCCCTTTCCCTGTGAGCTGATGGGTTTCCTAAGAGCCCCCCTGGTGGGTTCATGCTGTGCAGCTCTTTGTGTTGTGGGTGATTGGAAGAGACCCCCTGCTTTTAGAATACACACAACAGCTCTCTCACTGTCTGTCTGTCAAATCAGTTCAATTCAGTTAGCCTTGCTGGCACGACCATAACGAAATACAGTATTGCCAAAGGACTATAAATTACTGCAATTACAATATAAAGACTTCTACACATATACGTTGATTGTATGTGTGTATATATACATTCAGAACCGTGTACAAACCTTCAACAGCACAAGAAAACAAACCTTTTGGAAAGATGGTATGAAAGTCTGTTGCAGCACAAATCCACACTTGTTTGGTAAGCACCAGGTATGGGTTGTTACAGTTTAAGGTTGGACCTGTTTTTATTTCATCCTTCAGTGCCCCTTTTTTTTTTTATCAAGCAACTCTACTTTTATTTCAACGTATATAAAAGAATATATTCCCCACAGTAATTTCCGGATGCTCTGAGGACACTTTACCACTTCCCTCTCACATAGGATCTGCTCTGATGACTGTACAACTGTGTTGTAGAGATGAGTCTCTCTTTATATTTTAATTTTTGCCTTTTAGGTTTGAAGTCATGTTGCCTCGCGTGGTTTGACCCTGGAATTCCTCTGGTTTTGTTTGTCATTTTAAACACACACACACCACAATTGTAAACCACATATTTCATTCACAGAATAAGTGGTGTTTTTTTTTTTAAAGCATGTAGACAGTTAAGCTGCCACAAACATTCATATATTTGTTGCTGATGGTGTTTCTTGAAGCGAAACTGAGGAACACATTTTATATTCTGCACTTTAATTGCACTTGACTTGTTGCCCATTAACTCTCATGACAAGTGTGACAGCTGTTTTTTGCTGGGATGTGAACTCTGGAGGATTCTGTTTAGTTTCTCTCCCTTTTTTCTGTTTTCTGGAGCATCAGTGGAGGCATTCAAAGGATAATGGGCTCTTATAATCTTTCATGGCTGGACAGTAGTTGTAGCAGCTGTCAAAATGATTAGCCTTGCTCTCTTTTCGGATGTTTTTGGACGCACTCTCGTCTGTTAATGCTTCCACAAATGCAACAGTGATGGGAAATCTTCCTTACAATGATTTTCACCTCTTTTAATCTTTTCAGGAATTTGATACTTGCCTGAACATTTTTTACTTATCTATCTGAGGAGATACTACCTCAGAGCTCGGTCGAATAACAAGGAAGGCCATCATTAATAGTGCATCACATGCTGTATCTCGATTCTTTTATTTATTTTTTATTCTTTATTTATTTTTTTTACAATAAATCCAATTCACTGGCAGAAAGTGGCGAGTACTCAGTGCTGCTAAATGGTTATTAGGCTCCTGTTTGCATCTATCAGGAGCTATTTCTCTAATGGTCCTTGCTGATGTTGAGTGGGTCAGAGAGCGGACCACTTTTTGCTCATATGGCACTCTTATCAGATATTTAAAACACTGAGAACGATTATACAAGAACGTACTGAGCTGCTCCTTAAGGTGAGGATATGAACAGTGAGCTACGATGAGCCTCCACATGACTTGTCTTTTCAGGCGCGGGTCCTTTTTCACCAGTATTAACGTTTGGCATGATCCTTCGTCGAGTCAATAGTGTTACAGCGGCGGTGCATTTTCTCTTGGGGCCATATTCTCTCTTTCTCTTTTCTCTCTCCACTCTCTTCTCCACTCTTCACCCTCTCCAATTAGGGGAGCTCCAGCTGTGCCCCAGTCAGGATCAGAGGCTCCTTCTATTAGCCAAATCCATTTGTGTAGCGATTGAATCACTCCCCAATCCCCCCCCCCTCCCCTCCATCCCACAATCTCAAATAAGACACAAACGCATCCATACACCCACGCTTTCACGAGTGTCCACACACACACACACACACACAGAGATACACATTCATCAGCTTTTCTGACAGCTCCACAAACCCCAACTAGAAATATATATTCATCCAAAATAATACCCAAACAATTTGCTCATGTCATAAGAAGTTATTTTAAAAGAACGAATGTAATTTATTACTAATTATAAGGAAAAGCATCACCCAACTGCACCACCCAAGTAAATATTAATTCATTATTCAGTTATTATTGGAAAGTTTATTCTCCAAATGTGTTTAATTTTATGACATATTTGAGAGTAATTCATTGGTAGTGTATAAATTCTTATTATAGGGTACCACAATTTTACCTATAATTAGTACCAAGTAGAAACTTGAAATAAAATGTATTAATCAGAAAAGTAGATTTGAATGTCACGTGACATTTTATAAGATACTGATGGTTTTTAAAGTTGCAATAAGCTGGAAAGAAGCACATTGACATTCATTAACAAGCAGATAAATAAAACCTTACTCAAACAAAGTTATTCTCCAACCAAATCCCTGAGTTGAATTCTTCCCTGTCTTTGGTAGATTTCCCCATTTATTCCAGAAGGTGGCACAATTGTTTAGGAACTGGTCACAGGCCAGCCGTTCATCACTATGCCATTGATGCAATATAAAAGACCTGTCACTGAGGTCTTCTCCCTTTAGACCTCCGTAAAAAAAAAAAAACTCCCAAAAAACAGCATCTCCATCTTTGTTCACTGTATGTTGAGAGACCTCTTGACCCTTTGCCCTAAAGATAGTGTTGCCAATGTCTTTCTTTTGCAAAAAGTGTGTATATATAAATTAAATATATATATATTTATATTAGTTGGGCAAAAAGAAAAAACCTCAGATGAAGAGTATGTAGCTCTTCCACTGAGTCATATAATTCAAAGTCACCAAGGTTAAGTCTTTTGTAAATCCTCTCTCCATCAAGTGTACTTTCCTGTCTTCTGCTTGCTTTTGCTCTCGTTTTTTCTACCCACATTCTGTCTCTGTCAGACACACACACACATTTCCTTTCTTTCTTTCGCTCCATCATTCTTGGCACTTTCGAGTGAAAGCGCCTGAACAGTCCCATATTTTAAAAAACACAAAAATCTACCTTCAGAGTGGCACTGCGATTAATGTTATGATTCCTCAACTTTAATGGTTGTCAGTTAAACCGTAAAGCGCCAGTAGTAATGTTAATTTAATAAAGCAAAAGAAGAGACAACTAGAAACAAGCTTGGTGTTTCCGGGACTACTATAGCCCACACTATATTTGTGGGACATACGCTAATTATCTAAATGATTCAAGAACAGAGCTACTTGACCTTTATAAACTCACATTACTTGGAGAGTCTTATAATTTCAATAAAAGTTCAATATCCTCATTGAACTTTAGTTTTACTTTCTTGCTTGAGGAGCTCTGCTATGAGCTAAGTGGAGATTTTACGCTCAGCTTTTTATTGTCACATTTTCAATGTAATGTGATTATTTTTTAAACATTTATTTTTAATGGCTTTAAAAAAGCTGCTCCATGTGCAGATTATTTATGATACAAACTTGGTTCATTTAACTGTTGACACACTCAGTGTGCACATTTTATTAGGTACACCTTTGCAGTCTAATGCAATCCAATACAACTCTTCAGCCATAAAGTTACCTTTTAAAATGGCTTTAATGTTCTTGCTGACATTGTCGTAGAGATGTAATTCAATTGTACTTCTTAGCATTGAGGTTCTGCCCCCCTCGTGCATGTAAATGAGGAGGACAAAGCCTCTCATTATAATGATGATCTCGGCAATTAACATATTTGAATTTACACATTTACGATAGTGTTACCAAAAACAGAACGTCATGAGCTTTGTGGCGGGGCTGTTGTATTAGATTGTACAGAGCGGCCGTGGCTCAGGAGGCAGAGCGGGTCGATCCGTACTGTCCACATGTCCAAGTGTCCCGAGTGAATGGGACCAATCTGTAAAAACTCCTTCTTTCAACAACAGCAAACTAAATATAATTTAAAACGTGTACGTGCCACCACACCCTGTGGCATGAACAAAGACCGTAGGGTCATGCAACAACATGTCAGGTCAGTTTTATAATATATCCCCCTCCCAAAAAACACGTAGATGTTTAGACAAAAAAAATATCTTAATATTTTGATGCGAAATAGCTACTGTTGTGCTCTTAGAGAGGCTGATCTCAAAGAGTCTGAACTGAAGTGCCCTTTTCTATGTAACTAGATTCCAACTAATTTGGTGGCATATAAACGTTGGTGGTATTCTCTTTTCAAAACACAGAAAAGAAAAAAAGATTTGGAGGTTAACGCATTAAACGTATTCATGGGGCGGGGGGGGGGGCACACCCAATCCTCCTAACATTGATGTATTTTCCTGCCCGGTCGTCAGCGCACTTCACCCACAGAAGTTCAAGGCTGAGAGATGCCTCTGGTGCTCTTGATGACACGAGTTTAAGAAAAATAGCTGTGCCTAAAAGGCTTGGCAAGGTGTTCTGCATGGGCATCCGAGTGTGTTTGTTTGAGGGGGTACACTTGACCTCCTCCCTCTCGAGGAGAGATGGAGGAGACAGTGGAGGGCTTCTCAAGGCTGTCAGTCAGACGTTTTCCTCTCATGGAGCTGCTGCTGCTGCACGGCCCCCAGCTCCACACGTATAAAACGGAATAAATTGACATGTTAAGTATTTGATTTGACACCTTTGTTTCAGTGCAGCACTGCATTAGATAGATAGATATACTTGACTTATCTCCAAGGGGACATTTCAGTGTTAGTAGTAGTAAAAAGGAACAAGAAAATCAACATAACAAGAAAAAATACAATTTAACAAATAATATATCTGTACAAAGCAAATCAGTATGATGTCCATTGCCACTCAGAGGATAAGTCTCCTATCCCGGCTTAGGGGGGAGTCATTACATACGGATATCACGGTGGGCATGCATGACGTCCCGTAGCGGTCCTTTATTACAGCAGAGTTGCAGGAACCTCCCACTGAAAGTGCTTTGCTATCTGACCGGGAGGTTGTGCAGGGGATGTGAATCACTGTCCATTATGCTGAGCTGTTTGTGCAACATCCTCCTCTCCACCTCCACCTCCAGAGCTCTGGAACCCGTGACGTCACACGTCGCGTCTGCATCAGCGCTCTGTCTGGTTATTTGTGTTTAATACAAAGTGTCATGCAAAGTCAAAAACAGATAACCTGTGTAATCGTTACAATTATGAGAACCATATTTATTATCGTGAACATAAAAGCAAAAATAAGCTGCATTTAATTGCTCTCTGAAACAAAAAGCTGTGAACCAATAAATCATTGATTTTTCTTGTTTTGGGGGGGGGGTTATTGGACGGTGGAGGCCGGTGTCAAGTCGTTGACCTTTGACCTTTCTATGTAGTCATATACATCTGGTGTCTGGCTTTTTAAAATATACTATATCAGCAAAGTAACCCAAAAAACTGCCTGTAGATCGCCCAAAAATACAACAAAATACAATCTTTTGGGGGCTTAGAGAATAAAAAAAAGTACATTTGTTTTCATCAGCTTAATAACTTATGATATAGTTCTACCTGTATCCAGTGTGACTCTGAGCCATGAAGCCTTAATGCCATTAAAACCTGCATAATAAACATTTATTACACCTGCTTCAATTAGCTTTTATCGTGTTTTTGAAAAGAATCTGACCAAAATGTCATATTAATCCAAGGTCACTCACTGTCCAAGCACTGTTTACATTCCCTCTGCAGAAACCCCGAACAAAGAAAAACTATCTTCCACCGTCTCAGAACTTTGAATTACGCCTCTAACTTGGTTTTGTTTTCACCGTCTCTCATCACTCTCAAGATGATAGTGCTGATTGTGATTTGTATTTTCAAAGCTGGGGCGGGAAAGCGTGTGGGTGTTCAGAGGGTGTAGGTGTTTGTAGCAGAAAAAGACAATACAATTAAATGATTAATGCACAGCGGGGCCACTGACAATTAAAACTATTATAGAAATTAAAATGGCATTATGTCACAGTGGAAAGCTGATGATACCCGTGCCGTCTTTTTAAAAGCAATTTTCATAATTCCAATAATTGAAATTACGGCATATTCATTCATTTACTGGGTGAGGAGGGCTAAGAGCGGCTACTAATGAAATGCAATCATTAGCATCCAAACAAAGTAATTGGGTAGTCTTTTATCCTTGGAGATAGGTGATAAGGCACAATCACCCCCGTCACCCCCCTCCATCAAAATGCAAAAGCAAGTAATTAAAGCACAGACAAAGATGAGACCAGCGCTGCTGCTGTGCTGTACACCTCTGAAAACAGCACTGATTGCCTTGATTAGAGACCTTACTGTACCCTCTGATTTTGTTTATGGATACTCTGACATTCTTGGCGAATAGAAGGGGTTGGGGGTAGATGGGTGTGGATTATAAATTTGTTTTGGAGATGGCAAAAAAAAAAAAATCTCAAAGGCTGGGAACATTTTCAGAAATGTTTATATATTCTGTACTCCCCGGTGCTACCTAAGGGTCCCCTTTCTGCCTGTGACGGAGCTTGAAATCACAACTAAATCCACATTTAGCTCAGTTAGGTATTAGCTCCTTGTATATACTTAAGTTAATGGAAAATAGTGCTGCTGTGTGTAACAATTACCAACCTGCTTCGGAGGACAGAGCAGCAAGAAAAGGGAGGATGGGTGGAGGTGGAGAGGTGAGCCGGAGAAGAAGAGAGAGATTGAAGTGAGAGGAAGATGGGCACATGAAGAGTCTTGAGAAAAAGAGCTCCTTTTCACTTGTCTCTCTAGTGGGGACACCATTCTCCCTCTCTTTTCTTGGCTACCTCCTCTGTGGCGTTCGGGGCGCTTCCCCCCCCCCACACACACACACACACACACTGTCTTCTTCCACAAGACCGCCATCCTTGGAGAGCATCATTAGGCCCTCCTGGAGGGGAGTCAAGAATATAATGCGAGAGGGGCCACCTTCTAAAAAAGAGCCCAGTGGAACCTTTTCTACTTGTGCCGTACCCTCATTAACACTCTCCTCTGCTCTGCGCCCGCTTCAAACTTCAATCTCACCTCTTCCTGTACTGTTCATCTCCAGCGTAAGGTGCCTTTGCGTATCGGGGAGGGAGACCTTTTTTTTTGCTGGTAGGGCAGACAGTCGTCATAGCCACCTCCTCCCACGCCCTCGCCCCGTACCTCCACCTCCTCTGAGATGGACTGATGAGAGGATAACAAAAGGACCTAGAGGGGAAAGAAACTCCTCTTCTTACAGCCTTGTCCCTGAAGCCCACCATTCCATTTTGCAGCCTGTAAAAGTAGGGCTTTTCATCTCAAAAGATCAACACATTTCTCTCCTGCAGGCACCTACACCATTTGTATCTCCCATTTTCTCCCTCTCCCTTCTTTCTATACACCTCTCTCTTTCTCTTTCTTACTCCTTGGCAAATGGGAAAACTGTCCTTGGTTGGATTCTGTTTTTCAAAGGATTCAATTCTCCTTTGTACACACTTGATCTGACCCTGTGACAGGCATTAAGTGTCTTCTGCCTGATACAGAGGGCTCGTGTTCTGTGTGCTGATGGACAGAGCCCATTATCACACACAAGTACACACAAGCGCGTGCACACACACACACACACACACACAAAGAACGCTTGTTCACATGTCCATGCATGCAGACACGCGGCCGCACATGCACACAAGCATTGATTCATGGACACACCCCACTCAAATGTATACGCATGCAAGCAACTGCATACATACTCACACTAACTCGGTCAGTGTGGCCTGCGAGCTGATGTGCAGAGAATAGCTGCGAGGGGTGTTTGCGATAGAAGTTTAAGACCGTGAGATATGTGCTGCTGAGCACAAACTAATGGCTCTGACAGGAGCAGAGAGAGAGTTGAAGAGGTCACAGGAGAGAAACGTTCAAAGCTGAAGGTACCTGAAGGTGAGAGAGTAGTGATTAGACATTAAACACAAGACACACATCAACTCAAAGCTAAAATCTATAGGTCATTCGAGGGCAGCAACCAGAGCTACAGGTAGACGTGCAGTACATATGTAGTTTGTCTTGGACTTCAGTCCAGCCTTGAGTCAGTCTACGCTTGACAAAATCCAAAAAAGTCTTGCAACTCTAATAACTTTAGAGAAAATTTTGATTTAAGACATAAATCCCCCCCAAAGTGGAAAGATTTTAGCTTCTTCACCATATTCTGAGACACAGCAAGTAAACTACTGTTCAAAACTAATGACAGTAAACATATCCAGTGATATTTTTAACCAGGATTGTATCGATTTTATGGGAAAACTACCACTTAAAGATCTACAAAAGGTTATTTTCTTCAAATCCAAACGCTACAAAGACATGTTAGCAAGCTAACAATAGTTTTGTCAGTTGGCTCCATTAGCTACGGAAGAGGTAGGCTACACTTGGCCGTTGCTGGGTGTAAATATTTCAGTAACAACTGACAAGGTTCATACAAAGTCTCAAAGGTTTAGAAAATGCCTAATTTTAACCGGTTTTCAAGGTTGGGAATATTCTTGAATTCGAATTTACACCTTGAAAAATGCTTCAATTTAATCTGGTGTTTCATCATCTACACAATGTAAACCTAAAATCTTTTAATAATTGAAATGAAACAATCTCATTGTCATATGTTTGTTGTCTGCTAGCCTTCATAGTAACAATTTTCATATGATCATGAAGCCTTAGAGTCTGGAAATCTTTGGTTTAGGTACGTTGACCGTTCTTGCAAAGTGCTTGAATTTTACTCTTAAAAAGCTGTACCTGAACTAATTTCTACTTAAAAACTACTTTGTGTGGTGCAGTCATTTTTTATTTATTGACATTTAACAAAATTGCCAGAGCAAATCTTCCAGATTATGATTTTTAAATCATGTTGTTTGTTGGTACGGTGTTACTGCTGCCAATTGCCCTGTATGTTTTTTTTTGTAACTCTGAAGCACAAGACGATAAAGTTACTTTTAACTATTTCACAAGATCTTCAATTTCTTATCACTTATTTTATAACTAGGCCAAGTATGAACATACAAGGAGCTGGTGCGACCGAAGGGAGTTAAGTATGAAGACATGAGACACCTGTGACTTTTAGACCAATGACTGTAGGTCCCACATTTTGACTGGTTAGATGGCCTTTCCCATTCCCAAGCCCCTGACTGGAGGCCAGCTGACCACTAACCTGCTATGGAGAAAGGGACCAAACTCTGCAGTCAGCCAGTGCACTGAAAGATTAACAGGCAGCCTTTGTATGCATCATAGAGATTTATACAAAAGGGTCGATTGCGGCCTCCATGTTAAAGCTGTCAGGGTACTTTTCTTCTTTTGCTTATAGCTGCACTTGTTAAAAGCTTCAGAATGTATGTCATCACAGTAGATATATATTTATGTATGTACACTAAAAGGAGGAACATACAAATCCAAATCATACCACCAAACAACTGCCAGAAGTTTCCATTTTGAGGATTATAATTAACTTACAGTCATAGGAAACTGGCCCCTGTCTGCTCTGATTTCAGTCCTCAGGAAAGAACACAGATCTCCATCGCTTGTTTCTGTCCTCATTCTCTGCTCTACCTGTTTTTTTCTCAATGCTCTTTAATTTCCTGTGATTTCTCCCTTGTTGGCGTGTCTCACAGCTGATACAAAAACCCAGCGAGTCTTGAAAAGGCAAAAAAAAAAAAAAAAAGAGAGAGAAAAGAGGCTGAGAAAAAGAAAAAGGAAAGACGGAAGAATGCGTTTGATTAGCGCAAGTTTGCTGTTCGTGGCAGGCTGTCTGAGAGCCGCGGAGCCATTGTGTTCCTCGTGCATGTGTGAATGTTGCAGCGAACAGAGGGGTCTAAAAAAAGACAGACATGGGAAACATGCACACTGACATTTCTTAATCAAATATGGCAATCAGGGGGCCAACCAACAGCATACCATTTGCAATCCCTTTTAATTCATAATCAAAAGCTGAGCAAATGAGGGAGAAATTGAGAATGGAGGGGGGTGAGAGAGAAGTGAGGGAGAAGGAAAGAGGGAGAGAAAGAGAGAGAGATGCAGGTCATTACATCTCTTTTTACTGGCCCGATGAGAGCAATGTAGAATTAATCAGAGGCCATTAGGCTGTATTTACTTACCACTGCAGGGGCTCTGATCTCTCTCTCTCTCCCTCTCTGGATACAAACCCTGATAGGATCCTACTCTGTCCCGACCCTGTAACAGAAGATGGAGCACGGCTAAGAATAAGGGCATAACGAGAATGATCCTGTATACAAGTGCGTGTGTGTGTGTGTGTGTGTGCGTGCACGTGAGCTTGTGTGTGTGTGTGTATTTCTGGACATTATGCTGCATCAGGTGGGTGTTGTACACACCAAGGGGACACGAGTGCTACAGAGAGGAGAGGAGCTGGAGAGATGCTCTTAAATCAGAGTGTGTAATCCCCTGTGGGGTCAGCCCAAGGCCTCTGATGTTGACTCACAACTCAGGCTATCACACATCTCTCTCTCCCTCTCTCCCCTAATGCACCTCTGCCATTACTCACCCAGGTCCTGCCGGTGCCAAAATCTCTAATAATAGGCTTGGGTCCCCAAAAGCATCTTAACACTAAGTTGGTGCCATTTTAAGAAAATGGAGATAAAACCTTTTGAAAACCCCTTTTATTATTGGTCTTTAAAGGGTATACTTTATAAGTTGTAATGGTTTTTTTAATGATAAATAAATGTGTTATTTATAGTTTAGAGATCAGTAATAAGCCAGGAACAACTTTTTGGTTGCAGGTTTTGAAAAATCCCTGCTAGTGTCCAGTGGTGGGAGAAGTACACAGATCTTTTTTCTTAAAGGTAGCGTTACCACAGTGTAGAAATACTTCCAAAAGTTAAAAGTAATAATAACACACATTGTTTATATGCCACTTTTCATACAGGGGGTGTAGCTCAAAGGGCTTTACAATAAAAGTGAAGAAACAAAAGAATAAATAAAAATAGGCAAATTTAAAATGTCCGAATACACCAAGCAATCAAATGAATAAAAATGAGGCAACAAGTAGCAAGAACAGGTATACTAAAAACAATTAAATACATAAAAGATTAGAATAAAACAAAGGAAGAGTGACAGTTAAAGGCATTGCTGAATAAAAAAGTTTTGTCATTTATAAATAATCAGAGCTTGCACCTCTTATAAGTACAAATGTATTAGCATCAAAATGCACGTAGAGTTTCAAAAGTAAAACTACTGATTATGCAGAATAGCCTATGGTCGAGCTAATTTCAACTACTTTATGTACAACTGGGTAAATTAAATATCATTAATGTTTGTATCAGTAATCTGAATTTGCAAAGTAACTAGTAACTGAAGCTTCCCCCCAAAAATGCAGAGTATAAAGTACAATATCTGCCTCTGAAATGTAGTGGAGTACCTCAAAACATATTTAGCTGCTTGTGTGTTTCATCTTCCAGCATAACTTTGTATTGTTCTTTTGCTCTTTAACCTCACAGACTCTTTTGCTCTTTAACCTCACAGACACAGACATACTATATGTCAAGCAAAACTTTAAGCCAATGAGGATAAATAAGAATCAAACATTAACATCCCTAATACCATACTATGTAACTGTATATATTGTTTTTGTGTTGATTTTGCATGTTTGTAATATTTCTTTTTCAAATAAATGTACCTTGAACCTGACGACTGACCAATCAGAATGGATTTTTCACAGCCCTACAACTAAAAAGCTGTCCTTTTTAATGTCTAGTAATGGCTCATTCATGATCTATAAAGCATTAATAAGTGACTGATTAAACATAAATCAATTAGTTACAACTGATAAAGCCTTTATAAAGCGTGCCTTTATTAGAAAGCGGTGCAGGATTTCTTTCTGCAAATCTGAGAACACGCTTTGAGAAAAGTGTACAGAGGTTGGAAGTTATTTTTGCCACGTGACCTGCTGAAATTACAACTTCAGGGTCAGCTTTCAGTGACCACAGAGGTTAATTCTCCGGGTGAGACAGCACTTCAAAGCCCCTGGCACTGGCTGACCACGCCATTACAGCACAAACCTCTTTAAACAACTGATAGTGAGACAAAGGAGGCTGCTGCATACTTTCTGTGGGCGATATGAGCAAACAGTTGATGACGTTTACTTAAGATTACCGGAGCTCACCACCAAAGGAGTCTTGTCTTGGAAAAAGAGAGAGAGCCGGCAGAAAGGAGAAATAAGGCAAAGAACAAAAGAAAGGCAATTCAACTCTTTAGTCATTTAGTCTGCATTGTTGTTTGTCTGTTTGTTGGGTGTGCCGGAGGAGTGGATGAAAGTTGTGTTTTAAAAGAGCCTTGAATGACACATACAGGCACAACTCTGCCTGCACACAGAGGTGTGTGGAAAACAGCAGTTCGTGAATAAAAGATAATTTAAGTAGAACGACATTTTCTCAAACAGTATCACTCATCAGGAAATTCAATACGTAGATCGTGCCAAGTGGATCATGTTGATTGTGTTTAACGGATTTTGCTGTGTGATATGAATAAATACAGGAAAAAGTCAAAAGTGACCATAATGCCTAATTATAATGACAAAAAAAATTACTTGGCTTTTGGCTAGTCTTGTTTCTGCAGTTTTAGCGCTTCAACGTTGCCAATCTCCCTTCAGTCCCCTTGACGATGGTTCAATTCACCAAAATCACAGACAAAAAAGAGAAAACAATTACAAAAACACATTTTACTTACTCCTAGAAGTCTCCGGCAGTGGTAAAAGATGTTTTCTGCTCTTTTACTTAAGTAAAAGTGGCAATACCCCAATGCAAAAGTACTCAATTACTCATTTAAACCTCTAATAGTACAGAAGTGAATTTATCAATCCAACACAGTGCAACATATGTGTTTCTTATTTAAAGTGAGTAAAGTATAGCTGTCAGATAAATGTAATAAAGTTATAAGTAAAACATTTCCCTCTAAAGGCAGAAAGTAGCATTATAAATTGATTTAACAGATTGGCCATTTAGGGGGTTGAAAACAAGCTATAAAACTGACTTGGTTTAGTTCAGTTGCACATTTACACATCCAGCAGATACGGAGCAACATTATTATTCATTTGGAGTTGTGTATATTTACTCTGTTTTTAACTCTTTTTGTTTTTGGTCTCCCACCAACTCCTGAGGAAAATATCATCCTCTTTAGCAGCTGAATGCTCCACTATGTTTCTAACTGTGTCTGTCTGTTGTTTGGCGCTGGGCAGGTAGTGTACAGAGAGTTTATAGAGCTTTATCACAGTAAAAAGCGGCCTGTTGCTGCTGGAAATCACGCTGATGAGACCAATGAGAACCAAAACAGGAAGCTGTGGGCTGTATAACCAAAACAATGGGTTGAAAGTTGCTAAAACGCTCTGCAGAGCTGAGGGGAACTGCAGAATGGTGATAATTCTCTGAGATCACAGAAAGTACACCACTGTCCACATTTACTCATCATTTGATCCATTTTTAAAAAAAAAAATAATATAACTGCAAACCTCAACAGCAATTTCTCTTTTCAGACTCAGGATAATCATGTATCCTCTGCTGTATTTCGGGTGGGCTATCTTAAAACCATGCAAAAAGAATATCTTGCATGTCTTGTTACCACTCTGCGCTTTTTGTGCCATGCAAGAAAAGTAAAATTTTTAAGGAAAAGCATGTTTTGCCAAATGCTTAATCCTATTTACACACAGTACCTGTACTGTGAAATCTATCCTCACTGTAGCCACATATGCTCAGCCAGGCTATGTATATCTAATGGGTGGGGCTGTTTAAGCGACCTGGAGCTCGGAGACTAAAGTTTATCTTCTAACTCGCCTCCCCCCCAACAAACAGAGAGCCAGACGTCTGTCTCCGCCACACCGATACGACTGCAGCCGCACTGTAAAAGGCACCCCAACAACTGCATCTGATTCCTCCCGGAACGTGTAATTTTCTCATTTAGCTCACAAGCGTTCGGCCCGACACCAATTAGCACGGGGCCCTGACCTCAGATGTCTGTACCAGGAGACATGGCGGCGAACGATGCACCACGTGGCGCACCTCAATCAGCCGCTTACGCTCTCTTTTCTATTTTGCAGCCATCAAATCATCGCCATATACATAATTCATACACCTCAGATTTGGAGGTTTATTATAACCCCTCTCTAACTCTGAGGGTATGATTATATCTTCAACTTTATAAAAATTGGATGATGGGCTGTCTTTCTGTTCCAACTACATATCATCTTTCAAGAACCCTTGTTACATAGTCTCAGCGACTGTTGTTACATCTTGCAATATTTGGACAAAGACAAGCTTCATGCATGACATTTCTAACTCACGATCAAGTTAGTAATCATTTGAATTTGAAAGCGATAGGAGATATTAATGTGTGTGCTCTTGCCATATCTAGCTGCCTAAATGCAGAAAACACCTATTTTTATTTTGCCTGGCCATGTTATGCAATACCCAATCTCACCATGGGGGGGTGGGGTCATACCAAAGTGCCAGTGCTGTCACCCATGCCCTCTCAATATGAGAGAGCCCAAAATGTCAATGAGGAGGGTGTAAATGGGCTTTGGGACTATCTAAATGTAATGGTAAGATAAGATTCATCTTTGATTACCAGGGAAATTGGTGGCAGAATCAATGTCTTCTTATTCAGATGTATGATGGAGACAATTGTATTAGAAAAAGCATGATTGTAAATTAATTTCTATTATAATTTATAATAAATTAACTTGCTCCTAAAGATGATTATCTTACTGTGAAACTCCATGTGGCGCTATAGATTCTCAGTAATAAATCTGTGACATGACTGAAGTGACGCATGACATAAGTATGCACCATAAGCTGCAATTAGGTGAACTTTGGTTGTTTTGTCATTGACCTCTTGTGCTCAGCTTGTTGTAGAAATTCACATTTAGTGGACTCGCATTATATCTGATTAGTTTCCTGATGCACTTATTTTGATTTAATTTGATGATGTTTGCACTCGTGTCTACAGGCTTGTGGTGTATACGTGTGTGTGTGTGTGTGTGTGTGACAGTGTTTACATATGTAAATGTATGCATGCGCATGCAAGTGCGTGTCTGTATGCGAATCCATTTGCACGTGTGTGCGTGCACATGTGTAAGTGTGCAGCATGCACATGTCTCTCCTGCTTGACGTCGTCTGTGCACCCCACCAGGCAGCTCTTGGCCTCCTCCTTTCATTGCTAAGAAACCATCCATTCTGTGTGAGTAATCAGAGCTGTGCCTCCAGGAGCCCAGCCAAGCCTCTCATCCTTGGGCTGCTCAAGAGCTGCTTTAATTAACCATCATACCACAGATGGGATCAATTTTTCCCCCCCCACCCCCTCTTTCTCGCTCTTTCTCTATGCGTCTCTCTCTCCCTTCTATCTCTGCTGCTTCTTTCCTGCACCCTTCTCTCCCATACACAAGCCCCATAATTGCACTGGAACAGTGCCAGCCGCCAGTCGGGCCCCAGACCGCAGGCCTCTCCTCTCCCTCTGTTCTCCTCCTCAGCCCCTGGCCTCACCTGCTCAATACCTTATTAGTGTCAGGATCTGTAGAGAGCCATTGCGGATTAACTAAAGAGATGTGAGATTGATTTCTGCCCCTGCAGATAGAATTGAAGTTTTCTTCTTGTGTGTGTGTGTGTGTGTGTGTCAACGAGGGACAGAGAGCGAAAAAGAAAAGTAGGAAAAGATATTTCCGAAAGAAAGAAAAAGTGTCTGATTTTTTTAGTCTACAACCTGGCAGGAACATACTGTTCGCATGTGAACATGCATGTTGTTGTGTTTGTGCATTACTATTCTCTAGTATGTATGAGGGTTTTTGAAATGAGGGTTTGCTAATTTGCTATTGGAAGACCCACTTGAGCCTCTGCCTCTCATACAACAAATTAATCCCCCTTCTTGCTTTACCTTCATTGGTTTTCATGTGGCGCTATGAAGCCACTAGACAAACCTATATCCCTCTGTGTTGCACTGTATTGTTAGAGAGAGCTCCTCCATCCATACACATGAACACACACACACAGGAAGAAATATACATGCACACCCACCTGCACCACCAATCTGAAAATCCAATCTCAGATTCTAATCTGCCGAAGTAAATAGTCACAAGAAATGACCTGTTCTGGGAAATATGTTCACGAAAATAGCACCCTATTGATTATTCATGGCTCGGGCATGGCTATATGTGTGTCAACGAGGTCTCAGAGGCAGCCAGTTGGGCAAGAGATTAACATCTATTTCAGAGATAGGTGAATTTGTCGTGGAGGAGAGGTTGTGTGTGTGTTTGTGTGGTGGTGGTGGTGGGGGGGGAGTTGCAGGAGGTTGGGGCTGGAGTAGGGTGGAGGGTTGTCTCCTCAGGATTGTTCTGTAATCACAGGCCTCCGTCTGCATGGCACATCTCAAGAGTGGTGTCAGCTGGGCTCTCCTCTGTTTGCTAATAGCAGGGGGTCAGGCCTCTCTCACAAAGAGGTGCGTTTGATCCCCAGGTATGGGACACGGAGGGAAAGAGGTGACACTACTGAATACTAACAGGGCCAGCTACACAGCTGCTTATCTTTCATCTGGTGTGTGTGTGCGCGCATGCATTTGGTATCATAATGGTATTTGTGTTTTGTAGGCAAACAGCTTAGTGGGTTTAAAGCTCTGAAAATGTACTGTGGATTCATTTGTCTCAAAACAATGCTATTCTATCCTAATGCTAATACTTCCAATACTAATATCAATACTAATAGCTCTAACACTAATAATAATGTCAATACAAACTCCAATGATAATAAGCATGCAGCAGATAAAACAGAGACCTGTGGAACAGAGACCTGCCTTAAGCAGCTAAAGAAACTTTTCCAAACAAATCCGTCCTGTTCTTGTTGTTGTGTGATGGCAGGTGCATTGCCATTGTGTGTTACAGCTGCTGATGTGTAGTGTGGTGTTTGTGCGTTTGTATAACAGCCATTGTGGTGCCCGGTTGTGCATCAGTTCATGGGTCCCAGGGCCCAGCTGCCAGAGTGAGGCAGAAGAGTCAGACATCATTGTGGCGTGATTTCCTCCTCTCCTTGCAGATGGAGTGTTTTTGTCAGAGCGAGGGCCACTGTGATTGCCTCTTCGCCAACGGTGTCAGCCCGGGATAATACTGCAGCCGTCCCCCCAGGAACAAAACAGGATCAGTGCAATCCATTTTCTTTTTCTCTGCCAAAATGGAATAATTTCAAAGAGACAATCCCTGGTAGTCTCCAAAGCCCAGGAAAAATCAAAAGACAACCATTATGGCAAAAATCGTAAAAGAGGTGTTCCACCTTTCCCCTTGGCTTCGCCAAATACTATGCCCAGCTCTAACTAACAAGCACAGCCACAGATAGACAATGAAAGTGGATTGAAGAGCAAAGCTAGCAATCTCACAAAAGAGAGCACTAAAGCGATACATGAAAGATGCATGCACACAGACTACAGATGAAGAAACAGCCAGTGCAGTCCCCCCAGTATGGCCCCTCGTATTAGTCACCACACTCAGATCTTTACATTCAAAATATGGTGGCTCTATGAGTCCATACATCTGCAGCAATCCGAGTTCTATGGCAACCTGCCCTCTACAATCCTAATGATACTTCAGCAAAGTGTGGTGGCTGAGAGAGGGCGGGAGCAGGGAGGCTTTCCCTCAGAAAGAGCTGAGAGCATCTTATTGGGAAAAGGGGCTAAGAGTGTTGTTGTGATGCCTGACTCCATATTCTTGGGTCATAGATATTCAAGAACCGCACCTTCCCTTCTATTCCCTCTTCCTGTCGCCATAACACATCAGTCGGGACACGGAGTCCTATAGACAGCCACCTGCAAATGAATTTCCGTGCAGGCGGCGGTGTGATGGGGCTTGAGCTTGATGGTCTGATGTGTAATAAAGATGGGAGACGGGCAGGAAGACTCTTCTGAAGGTGCTTTCTTCTGCACATCAAGGTGTAACAGAAATGATCAAAAGCGACTTACACTTACCTGTCGCTTTTTTTTCTCCTTTTTTTTTTTGGACCTTCAAGAGAAATAACTCTTCATATTTCTCAAGAACTTGGCTTGACACATCACATGATTCTAGTTTGAAGCTCTGCTATGCACAGGTGCTTGAAGGACAATATCGGCGCAGTTGTCTATTATTGTACAGTGTGAATGAATGAAGAGTGATTGAGTGCAGTTCTCCACGCCACCTATATAAAGCAGAAGTATTGCAATGTGAGGGGCCAGAGAGAGAGAGAGAGAGAGAGAGAGAGAGGGTGAGGGAGAGAGAGAGGCCTAAATGAGGTGAAGGGAAGTGGAAGTGTCCAGTAGGGGGTCTGCTGCTGTGGGAAGAGAGAAGGGGGGGAGGGAGGAGGGCTTGCTCTACGCGGCGCCTGGGCCAATGCATGAGAGTTTGGGGCTAAGTGTCTCATCAGCATCCAGCTCAGGTGCTGCCAGGGCCCACGCACTAACTATGCCCTGACTTGATTGTAATTGCCTGAATTCAACTCCCGCTGCTCCCTCCTGGCAATATCACCGGCACATTTAACTCCAGAGAGCCTGGGGACCGAGCAGCAGGGCCACAGAGAGCAGCTGACTGCCTCTTGTTGAAGCCTGTGGGCTGCAGGGGGATCCTCTCTTGTGCTGTCTGCTTTGTGGGGGGAGGGTCACAGGTGCACGTTCCCTCCTCTGGATGTTTGTGAACATGCGACTGCCTCGGGTTCATCTCCGACAGTGATGGCATGAGCATGACGGAGGTATGTGCGGTTTAAATGTCGCCTTATGGGGAAGACAGATTTGGCCCCTTGCTGTCCTGAGGCCACTTGTTCCAAAAAGCTCTACAATAAAGTGTGTGCGAGTCCTGTGCGTATACAACCAAACTTTTGTCGGTGTACCCGTGGGTTTCCAGAGCAATAAAGACCATAAATGATTCAACATTATCTTTAAAATCTCCACACAATCTGACCCCCCCCAAAAAAAGCTAACTCTTATTCCTGTCAGCCTGTGTTTATCATGTCCAATTCAAAGCCAAAGTATGCACATGATTGCTTCATATTGCCACCTACAGTACTTTTATTTGATACTTTTATTTGACACGCAGTTGTAAAAATCATTATCGTGCTGCGGTTATGCTAATGTTTTGGGGGGTAAAAAATTGCTCAAATCTGCTTTTAAAAGAAGAACAGAAACCCTCCAGATGCCAGCAATAATTGAATGAAAACCATAAGACCACCATCAACAACTTTAGAGTAAGTACATTTGTTTTTTCCCCCCCAAACAATGCATATGAATTCAGCCCCGAATCTGTCATTATAGAACATTCAAGCAGCCTAGATTGGAGTCCCTTTGTCTGCGACATGTGTTACTGACAGGGGAATGAATGAAGTACTTCCCTCTTATGCCGACAAAAGCCTTTATTCAAAAACAAGATACAGAATTATGAGCAGAAATAGATTTTCCAGTGGTAATGTGTAATTTATGTTTCCCAATCGGCCAGCTTGGGAAACTGCAGCAGGGTTAACTTAAAAAAGTTAGCCTGTGGTGCTCCTCATCCTGTGATAATAGGCCTGTCTGTGGTGAAGAACAGGCTCGTTGCCAACAGGTGGTCTCTTTAAAAGACCAGAGCCACAGCACTCAGGATGGGGAAAAAACTGCCACGGCAAAATGTGTCAGAATCTAATGTTCTGCAGAGTGAAAAGCCTGTTTTCTGTCTTTTGTTCCCAGCTAGAGATTTAGCCTTGTTCCTCATTGTTCAGGGCACAAACGAGCAACAGTCTTTTTTGACACGGAGCCACAGATGAATAAAGACTGGAGCTGACTAGTCACAGGAAAGAGCTTTCTTTTTGGAGGGCTTGGAGCCCATTAAGAGTTTGTGAGATATGAATGGATATGAATCCTCTCCTTCGACCCCACCAAAAAATACAACTGGACCCATTGAAGACAAGGAACACCTCTGTGTCTTTTTACTGAGGTTCCCAAGGACAAGAAATCAGGCAGAAGGAGGACTGATTGGCAGGCAGGCAAGAGTCAATGAGGAAGTGGCTCTTTGTTCATTTGAAAGGGTACACTACGGCCACCCAACCTTAGAGCACTAACCACTGACACTAATGTTGACATATTGACTTTATATTCTTGACATGTGTTAAATGAGCCAGGTAATTACGGCGATGATTAAAAAAAACTGCATTAATGCGATATAAACTTTACATTTTAGTTAAATTCACTGCAGGAAGTTGCACCCATAATGTGCTCGTGTAATAAAACCGACAGGATGAAGGTAATGAGATATTTAGTGAGCCACTTCATGCAGACGCTAGTTAGCGAGCTCGGCTCAGTGGGCAGATGATGGGTGGATCCCAGCAAACGCAGCCCACAAAATACAACCTTTTGTCCAACGCCATAATCCATTTGTTACACTCAGACCAATTTGTCCTCATTAACCCTCATAAGGGGACTGTGTCTGAGACAAAAGCTCCCGGGGAACAATGAGCAACCCCCCCAGCCGCCCCAGCCCACGTCCATCCACATGGCTGCAGCTCAAGTGCTCCCCTTCCCAGCACATTGTGGCCCCTTGTTGCCCAGAAGGTTCCAGTCTATGAGCAAGAGACGGACAGAGCCATGAACAAGCGAGGTACACCTGAAAGAGGGGGTGAAAAAGAAAAATCCCCATTTCCGTGTTAAGAATGAAATATCTTCCCTAAAACACAATCCAGCGTCTTCCATTGTGTTCAGGTCACTCCATCAATCAACTCTGAAATAAATCTTGACATGACATACAAAGAGCAACTGCAAAGAAAAGGAAGGGGAGTTACAGTAATTTCCACAGACGTGAGCCGGGGGGGGGGGGGGGGGGGGGGGGGGGG